>ML789915.1:159983-184464 GCA_009831015.1 Picea engelmannii | reverse complement strand
CCCCAATTTTTTTTTTTTTTTTTTTTTAATCTTTTTTGTATATGTTGGATGATATAATACCAAACATTTTTTTTTAAATAGTTGAGACAATTTCGTTTTTTATAATTGTATATATGTAAAGATTTTATGTGAAATTTTTATTTTACATTAAATTTTTTATTATTATATTTTTAATTGTGTATAAGATATTCTATTAAAACATTATTATATTTTTAATTGTGTATAAGATATTATATTAAAACAAATGAAATGGATATGATAATGAATTTGAATAATGAAATGGATATGATAATGAATTTGAATGTACATGTTGATAACCTAATGTTCTGATTTGGTTATTAAGTTAAAGGTATAGAAGTAGGTTGTACGAAATGATCACTAGGGTCTGGAGCAACAACAGGCTAGGGTTTGGTAGTCGCAGCCACATCAGAGGACAACATGAGTACCAAGGGGGGCGGTAATGGAACCCCCTCATACAAGTAGGTAGTGGTAGACAGAGGGAAAGGGCCACAAGGCGTAGGTTTGAAAGCGCCAATGACAAGCACCTCGGGATCATAACCGGAAAAGAGTCAGGAAAGCAACCAGGGAAAAAGCGATCGCATGGGGGAAGAAGCCAGAGAAATTCAGAAGGATGTGCAAGAAATGGCGAGCCCCAATAGGGAAAAAGGGCGCAACCCATGAAAATCAAAAACAACAATGATACCCAAGGCAATACTGAAAGATCTGCAAACAAAACTCTACAGGGACCAAATGAAGACGCATGCACTAATCTGCAAGTTTATGGGATTGTGGCCCACAAAAAGAACATTGCGCAACTAGATTAAATATCAATGGAAACCAAGCAGAGAAGTGGAACTCCATCTAGGCTCGAAAGGCTTCTTCACAACAGTATTCATGAACCTGGAAGATAGGGATAAGGTCTTTGAGGGGAGGGGGGGGGGGGGGGGGGGCATACTTCCATGCCTCAGCAGGACTGTACATGCGACCATGGAAGGAAAACTTCTCCCCAGAGAAAGAAACTTTAAAAAATGTACCTGCCTGGCTGAGACTTTATTCCTTGCTGTTAGATTACTGGCTACCTTCCACCTTCTAAGCAATAGGGAACAAATTGGGAAAATACGTGAAGACATCTAAAGCAACCCTAAAAGGGAGATATACATCCTATGCAAGAATATGCATAGAGATGGATGTGTCGGGGGCACTCCCAGAAGCCATAAGCTTGGAATCCAGGAATGAGGAATGGATACAAAACATTGACTACGAGAAGATCCCCTTCAGATGCAGAAGATTTCACGAACATGGAAACCTAATCAGAGAATGTCCTCTCATTAAAAAAAAAAAGAAGCTGAAAACACCAAGCTACAACAAGATGAGGATGGATTTATAAGGCCGAACCACAAGAACAAAGCTAACAAGAAACATAGTAAAACCCCAACAAGGAGCAATCTGGAGGCTAGGAATAGAACAAAAAGATGGGACAAGACCAACAAAGGGGAAGAAGGAGGAAAGGAGAAGGAAAAAGCTAAAGAAACCAGGGATTAAGAAACAAATGAGTACATAGATAGCCCAAGAAAGAAGATGGGACAGGGGGGGTAGCACAACTCCTATGGACGAAGAAACCATAGATACCAATACCCCCATGCAGGAGGCAGACAAAGATGCAAAAATGACTCCAAACGAGGGAGGAACAGAAGATACTGATCTCAGAGACATTGTGGAAAGGGAAGGGATAGATCTCCCGAACATATTGGAGCAATGGAAACGACCGGGCGTAGACAATGTACCAATAGAGCAACTAGACCACATCCAATACCTGTTCCTCCTAAGGGAGGAAGCCAAATCCAGAGGGCTCAAATGCACACACGGGGAGATAGGACACCTAGGAATCAAAGCAGGCAAGGGACAACCGTAACTCTCACCCAAGAAGACGAGAAGTAAAATAGGTAGGAAATCAAATAGCGTAGCACTACAGGAGCTTGGAGCTCTGTTGATAAACTCAGGTAAGATCAAAAAGATCTTTCCCAACTCCCCCCCACATGTTTAAATAAAGATTATAACATGGAATATAGGAGGCCTAAACAACCCACGAAAACAATGAATCCTTAAAAATAGACTTAGGAAGGAGAAACCAGACCTTTGTTTCATTCAAGAGACAAAATACACTATAGACAGAATGGAAACAATCAACAAAAAACATTGGAGCAAGTACAAGATGTTGGCTGTCGAAGGACAACGGATGACAAGAGGTATTCTCACCCTGTGGAATCCACAAGTGATGAACCCAATAGCAGCCGAGGCTACCAGACACACACTTTTGGTTAACATGCACATCATTGGTAATACGAAGATGGTTTTGTGCACTAATGTGTATGGACCCCATATGTTAGAGGAAAATATAATAATGCTTCTAGACTTAGAAGAACTAAAATCCTGAACCAACAACCTCCACTGGATCATGGCAGGGGATTTCAACATCATCACATCACTTGCGGAGAAAAAAGGAGGCACCAGGAGACTGGATAGATATGTAGAAGAATTCTCAACATTCATAGACACAACAGAGATGGTGGACATCAGAACTAATAATGGACAATTCACCTGGAACAATAAACGGATAAACTAACATCAGGTCATGACAAGACTAGACAGATTCTTGGTGTCTGAGTCCATCATTATGCAGGGGTTAACCGTAGACTGTAGCATCCTTACCTTGGGGGGGTTATGATCACTGACCAATCCAACTGGAAGAAGACTTCCCAACCTCCCCTGAAGAATAGACCCTTTAGATTTCAGGAATTCTAGATAGAACACCCCACCTTCAAGGAAAACATCAACCAGTGGTGGCGGGAGGAACAACTGGAGAAAGGGACAAGGATGTTCAAACTCTATAAAAAAATAAAGTACATTAAATATAAGCTCAAGGAGTGGAACAAGGAAATCTTTGGGAACATCAACCAAGAGAAGAAAAATATTGAAGACAGAATGAGGAAACTCCAGGAAGTATGCATAGCAGAGGGCTAAACAGAGGATCGGAAAAAGGAAGAGATCCAAATGACCCAGGAATGGGAGGCAAGATGCCAGCAAGAAGAAACTCTATGGCGCCAAAAGTCCCAAATCAGATGGATAAAGGAAGGTGAGAGGAACACCAAGTTTTTTCATAGAACAACCATTTCCAGAAGAGCCCACAACAAAATCCTGAAAATTAAGGATCGAGATGGGATTGAGAGAGAATCCCACAAGGAGATTGAAAATACTCTAGTAAGCCACTTCCATGGGATAGCCTAGGAACCCAACAAAGACCAAACAAAGGCCATCCAAAGGATAACTCAACACATCCCCCGTCTAGTCACAGAGGAACAAAATAACAACCTAAACAAACCCATTGCTAAAGAGGAGATTGATCAAGTGATCCAGGAGATTCCCAATGGGAAAGCCCCAGGTCCAGATGGTTTCACAGTGGAGTTCTTCAAAGCCTGTTGGGAAGTGGTCAAACATGATGTTTATAGGGTGGTGGAGGACTCTAGACGGTTGGCCTCCATCCTAAAATCGCTAAATGCCACGTTACTCTAATTCCCAAAGAAAATGAAGCAAGGACTGTCGACTGGTACATACCTATAGCTTTGTGAAATGTGGTTTACAAGATCATTTCCAAAGTCATAGCTAATAGATTGAAACCCCTCCTACCCACTCTAATTTCACAAGAACAAGAAAGTTTCGTGGATAGAAGACAAATCATAGACAACATCATCCATGCCCATGATCTAATCCACATTCTGAAAATCCAGAGGAGAGGGGGGATGATAATACAACTTGACCTAGCAAAAACCTATGACAAAATTAGCTGGCACTGCATGGTCAAGACTCTGGAAGCTTTTGGTTTCACCCAACATTGGATCAACTGGATTGTCAACCTAGTCTCAACGACAAGTCATTCACTCCTAATAAATGGAGCCCTAGCCAAACCTTTCTGGCCTACAAAAGGCATCAGACAAGGAGACCCGTTTTCCCCCTTCCTCTTCATTTTGATGATGGAAGGTCTCAGCCAAAGCATAAAAAGTGCAACAACAACAAGAGAAATAACAAGCATCAAACCTTTTGAAAACTGTCTGACTTCCACACACCAACAGTTCGTGGATGACACCTTACTCCATGGCACACCCACGGTCAAGGAAGAAAAATCCTATAAAGGAATCTTAAAAGACACTCAAAATCACTCAAAATTCTATGATCTATTTCTTCAACAACAACCCTGCAATCCAAAGAAACCTAGAAAACATTTTGGGATTTGAGTGCAAAACACTCCCAACCAAGTACTTGGGCATCCCCCTAACATACAGGGCATACAACATGGCAACATGGGAAAGAGTGATCAACAAGATACAAGAGAGGGTGAAAAATTGGACGTACAGATCCCTCAACATAGCAGGGAGACTCATTTTGACCAAGACGATTCTGCAAGAATTCCAACCTATATGATGTCTATATTTCCCGCCCCCAAAGGGGTACTACAAAAAATAAGAAACATTCAAAGGGACTTCCTATGGAAAGGAGCAGAAACAAAGAAGAAATGGGCCCTGGTGGCCTGGGAGAAGGTTTGTAAACCAAAAAGCAAAGGAGGCATGGAGCTACATGACCCACAAGTAACCAACGAAGCCTACAGGGTGAAACTCTGGTGGCGATGGGTCAAAGAAACTTCTACACCATGGGTAAAACTTTGGAAGGACAAGTATGCCTCAGACATAAACAAGCAAGACTGAATCCACTTTAGGGGCAACAAGGAGGTATCAACCATCTGGAGTCTATCTTGGCGCAACAAAACCTAGATCCAGACACACAACTTTTGGGAAGTAAGGAACAGTAAAACAACCAGATTCTGGGAGGATGCATGGCAACAGGAACCTAGAATGGAAAATCTAGATAGGGAGGAACTCCAACAGGACATGATCATGCAAGGCAAAATCAAAGTCTACCACTACTGGAAACAAGAAATAACACGCAAGAGATGGAGAATCTGGGACGATCTCAGTTCGCAAAATAGAGGCCAGACCGCAACAATCGTGAAAGAGGTGGAGGAGGAACCGAGGAAAAGGAAAATGGTAGTCTCGGAAGAAGAGGACCAACTAAAATCGGGCCAAAAAAATGGCGGGGAATTCAACTTGAAAGAAGCTTGACATTACATCGTAGACCAGGACCAAGAAGATCCAATGCAGCATTGGGATAAGCTCTAGAACAACCCCCAATGGCCAAAAATTAAAATTTTCAAATGGTTAGTACTTCACAACCGAATCCTAACTTGGGAAAACTTAAGGAAAAGGGGATTCATTGGCCCATCACGATGCCACCTCTGTCAAGCTAAGGAAGAAACAATGAATCATCTCCTTGATGAATGTAACTATACAACAAGGATCTGGGACTGGGTGGCAGGTATCTTTTGACAATCCAATAGAGTCCGAGGTAACATCTGTGCAACTATTAATACCTGGAATGAGAATTACAACGAAAATGAAGAGGTGAACCTCTGTTGGACTCTCATTCCGGGGATGATCATATGGGCAATATGGAAATAAAGAAACCGACGCATCTTCCAGAATGAGAGCCGACCTAAAGGGAAACTCAAGGAAACAATAATCTCTCGAATAAGAGAAATGGTGCAGAGATGCAACTGCCAGACGGTAAGAGCGCAACTTGCAGGCCAGGACACCCGAGTCCTAGAAGATTTCCACATAAAATACGGGCGCAACCGCACTCAAGCAAGGCGGCTACCGCAACTCTAAATAGGTGAACGTAACTGGAGCCCATCTCCAGTGGGTCCCTCAAGTTGAATTTTGATGGGGTAGAAAAAGGAAACCCAGGTATGACAGGAATGGGAGGGGTAATCAGGGATAGTGACGATAACATAATTCGGTTGTACGCGGGGAGTATGGGAAACTCAACCAACAACGCAGTGGAATTCAGAGCCCTAGAGATTGGCCTCGAGATTCTAAGACATGAAAGGATGACAAATACCATCGTGGAAGATGACTCCAAACTAGTTATAAACACAGTTAAGAGACTCCAAAATGACATCAGATTGGGCAATATTCAGAGGCACTGACACTTGGCACACTCCTTGCAAAAAATCCAGGAGCATATGCAAACGATGAACACAGTGGAGTTGCACTGGGTACGCAGGTCAGTGAATGGACTGGTGGATAGAATCGCTAACGAGGGGGTCAACAAGGAAGGACCAGAGCTAGACACTACCCAGCGTAACATCCCGAACGAGCAGTTCAGAACAGACTGCATTCAATTAGCGACAAAGGACCGTGACGACAACCAAAGTAAGGAAGGCCACATCAAGGAAGGAGGCACAAGGAAAACTGGTGGGCATGAAGGATCCAGGCATAATTTGATTACCCAACACTCGACCACAATTTACAATGCAGACTCAGAACACACAACAGACGGGGGTACGACACCAAGGTATTGTCAATAGGAAGAAGTACAGAGGTAAAACGTAGGAAAGTATAGACGACGCTCAATGGGCCGCAAATGATGAAGGGAAAAAGGTGATACCATGGACTAGTATGGATACACCTTACCCAAGCACAGATACAGGGAGTAGCACAGTTGGTGGTACAACAAACAGGGGCAAGGGCCGATGCAGGGTTTACGTCCGAGCCATCATGATCACACATACCGAGACATAGAAAAAGGACCGGAAGGATCACCTATACAGGCAGAGCATGATTGCTAGGATGAGCTCGTAGCTGAGGAAATCCCATAAGAGAAAAGGCATCAGGAATAGATACATACAGGAAAAGCGCAACTACAGGAGCTACCACAAAAACAAGTGTTGTGTAGATAGGAACATGAGGAGAAACCAAGGGAAAAACTACCACAAACCAGCCGGGATGGTACGTATGAAGAGAACGCATAGCAAGAGAAGCCCCTAGGGGAAAGAACCTCTGACAAGCCCTCAGAGGATTACAAAGATGGAGCAAGCGTCCAGAGACGACAAGAGTACCTTTCATACGATGGTTGAACCAAAATGAAAAGCAACCATCAACAGATGGGATAAAGAAATCAATGCTACACACAAGGGTAAATCCTAGGAGGAATTGAGTCAGGAAGCGGACTGGATCACGGACCCAGGGGCTACGCAGCCCAAAGAAGCCCTCTACCACAAAACGATGGAGATGGCATGGCGAACAAAGATGTTAATAGGCAAGGTGGGTGCTGAAAGGAAAGAAGCCAACCGAAAGGATAACAAGGACCACAAAAAACTACTAAAAGAGATCCAGAGTCGCCTCAGCAACCTGGAAGCCAGTACAAAACGGCTAGCTGAGGAACAGAGGCACCAGAAGGAGAAGATGGAGTGAGTGGCAACCCAATTCCACCTATACTTGCGATATGTCCATCACATGGACATCATGCCAACAGACTGGAGTGGAACACCAACACGTATCAGAAAGACTCGTACGATGGTCCAGAAGGAAGAGAACAAGGACATGGAGGATAAAGGTAAGAAACACATTATCATCCTGGACTAGTGCATGTTCAGCCAATGGTCAAGTTAGGTTGCCTCAATTCATGTTTTACTTTTTTGTGTCTTTTTACATCTATGACTTTGTTTAGTTTTTCAAAACTGGATATGGTGGGGCTGGGTTGGTTTCCCAAGGTGGCGGTCCAGTCATACCCCTCTACTATCCCAACAAACGCAACTCCGAAACCCCTGGTTTGGTTTCCCTTTGGGCAGACCAGGAAGTCCCACCTTTTGTATCATAACCTCTTTTAGTAATACAGGATCCTATACTCGCTTACACACACACACAAAAAAAAGAATGTACATGTTGATAAAAAAAATTGAATATATATATTGATTGTGGATTTATTTTTTAAATGTAGTGTAAATATTTTATGTTTTGGATTTTTTTTAGTTTTTATTTTATCAAATTTACTTGAAATTTAATCAAGAATTATTGAAATTATAGATTTGAGTTGTAGAGTCTATATTATCTGGTGTTTTAGAGATTTTCAAGACACTGAATTTATTTATATTATTTATATATTTAAAAATGTAATATAATTAACACAAAATTTTAATTTCACCAATAATTATATAATTGAATTCCAATAATAATTGCCCAAAAAATATTCCAAAACATATATAAGTTTAAACTTAAGTTTATTTTTTAATTATCAAACCATCATAAAATTTAAGGTGACGAGAACGAGACTATGTGTTCCCATATCTACCCCTCTTGCCAAAGTCATTTCAAAAGTGTCAATCAGATATCATGGTGTTTTTCCAAAGAATTAAATGGTGGGCGAGTGTACTAGAATTCAATTTTAATCTACCTTTCGTACGTTACATTTCTCATCTAACACGCGCACATGTCTTGACTTGGGAATGTTGGATTTGTATGATTAAACACCTATGTTCCGTAGGTTAATGGTGTATATATATATATATATAAATTAGGTTTAAATAATTTTTGATATTTTTAATAAAAAATAATAATATTTTATATTAATTAAGTTTAAATTTATTTTTTATATATTAAAAAAATAAATTTAAAAAATAAAAATAATATAAAAATCTTTATATAAAATAATTAAATTAAAAATAAAAAAATTATGCACAAATAAAAATATATAAAATATTATTATAATATAAATGAAAATATCTTAATATTTTTTTTCATATTATATTTTTATTAATTTTAACTTTTTAATTTTATAAAATTGAATAAATTAAAATAAATCCATATTATTTTATTTAAAGTGATCATGTAAAATATAACTTAAATATTATAAAAAATTTAAAGTTAAATTATTATTTATATATAATAATAATAATAATCTATTTTTAAGTTCACCAAATTGGTGTATGAGACCCCTTCATAATCCATATATATATACATCATTTAAAATTACACACACATAAAATTTGAGTGGCTTAAAGGTTAAGAACATGTGTTTTCTTCTCGGAGGGGATAGGGTATATATACCTCAGTAGACTTTAGAAATCAAATCCATGGAAGGAGGGGGTCTCTTGTCTCACAAGAGGACCGTTTCTTGGTAGCTGAAGATCTCATTGCGGGAGTTAGCATGTTTATATTGTGGGTGGACTTCCCATACTTTTTAGACCACGCTCTTGTTCTTTTAAGACTTGATCGCCTCACACTCCCGACAGGGTATCCTTTCAAGTTCAATGCATCTTGGTTACAAGAAGAAGAAGTGAGAACATTAGTGAATGAAGTATGGAAGGACCCTATGTTAAGAGTCGAAAGGGATGCACAACAAAGATTTTTCAATAAGCTGAAGGTTTTAAAGATTCATATAGAAGCACGACAAGATTTTAAAAGAAAACATGAAGAAACACTTGTCCGTTTAGAGGGATAGTTGAGAGTTTTATTTATGGACTCGACTCATGAGACTTTTAACAGTGGCAGGGAAATCCAAATAAAACTATTGGAGGCAGAGCGTGGTAAAATTATACAAGCAGAAGAAGAGAAGTGGCGACTAAAAAGTCAGGCTGTCTGGTTAAAGAGTGGAGATAGGAACACAAAATTCTTTCATAGATTTGCAAGCTCCCGGAGGAACATGAATCACATTTGGGAGGTTAGGGAGGAGAGTGGAGAGCTTCATCCCTGTCAGGTAGCTATAAAAAAAGAAGCAGTTAATTATTTCAAAAGTTTTTATGAGGAATCTGATCTGGTGGGCATTAATGATCAAATGGAGACTACGGGCCTTTTTGACCGTATTGTGAAGGAAGATGATGCAGAGTTTTTAGACGACCTGTGCACAAAGGTGGAAATTTGGGAGGTTCTCAAGTCTTTTGCCAAAGACAAGAGTCTGGGGCCCGATGGGTGGATTGTTGAGTTTTTTATCCATTTTTTTGACTTAGTAGGAGATGATTTGTTAGAAATGGTGGACGATTCCAGAACTTGTGGCTCAGTGAACAAGTCTTTAAATGCAAATTTTTTGACTCTTATTCCTAAAGTAAATAATCCCACGACTTTCAGGGATTATAGACCAATCACTTTGTGTAATCTTTGTTACAAGTTGATTTCAAAGGTAATTACAAATAAGATCAAGCCTATTATCTCTCGCTCGCTGCTAGAGGAACAATCAGGATTTCTAAAAGGTAGACAGATCTTGGATGTTATAGGAACAACACATGAATGCTTGCATAACATTAAGGTAAAAAAATCAAAATCCATGATTTTAAAGTTGGATCTTAAGAAAGGTTTTGAGTGCATCAACTGGGATTTTCTTTGTATGTCTCTAATTAAATCAGGTTTCAGTACACATTTTACAAATTGTATCTTAAGTTGTGTGACTAGCGAAAATTTTGCAGTCTTGATAAACGGGGAGACCTCTCAAATGTTACAGAGTGGTAGAGGGCTTAGACAGGGCTTCCCCTTATAACCCTTGCTATTCATTCTTATCATGGAAAGACTTAGCTTGTTGTTAAAGAAGGGAAAGGTCGAAGGGAAGTTATCTGGTGTAAAGGTCTCTAGGTTAGTCAAGATTCTACATTTGTTCTTTGTGGACGATGTGTTAATCATGTCAAAAGCTTCTATTGACGAGTGACTAGAAATTAAAAATATTTTTATTGATTTTCTGTAGAGCCTCCAGACTAATGATTAATTGGTCAAAGTCTATTTTTTACTATGTTGGAGTCCACAGAGATATCTTAGAAACTTTAAAAGAAAATTTTCCTCACAATTTTGAGGAACTTGTAAATGGTTTTCGATATCTTCGCTCTTTCTTAAAGGTAGATGCTTATAAAACGGTTGATTGGAGATGGCTCCTCTCAAAGATAGAAGATAGGATTGGGATGTGGTGTAACAGTTGGCTATCGTTGGGGGGTCGTTTTACATTGGTTAAATTTGTTCTTGAAGGACAACCTGTGTACCGGATGGCATTGGTGGCCATCCCAGCCTCCATTTTGGAAAAATTAAGGAAACTTATGTTCAATTTTCTTTGTTCGGGCGATGAAGGGAAAAATCACTTTCATCTTTGTAGCTGGGAAGTTATTGCAAGACCAAAACTTTTGGGAGGCTGGGGGATTAGAAATATTTATCTTTTTAATTATGCCTTGGCGAAAAACTCTTTGTGGTGTGTCCTGATGAAGGAAGGAGTATGGAATAAGGTCATCAAAGATAAATACATTCCCCACAGTTCTATTGTCACCTAGCTAAGGTCGTCCCCAACCATAGCTCCATCGACCTCTTAGACTTGGAAGAACCTTTTGAAATCCTTGCACTTGTTAACCCACTGGTTGAGTTGGAGGCCGGGTTCGGGACACTCGGTACTTATTGGGTTGGATAACATTCTGGGATTGGGTGTTCCTCCTTTATATCTCGCCATATGTTATCTGAACTAGAAATAAACCATGTGGTCTATCTCTACCAAGATCTGGGATAAAGGAGACTAGAATATCTTTCAAATCACTGGAAAACCAACAAGGAGCTTGGTCCGTGGGGGAACTTGGCTGTGGAATGGGATGCTTTTTCTAGGGAACTTAGTGGAGCGGGTGTGCAGTTGTAGAATCAAGAAGATACACTCATTTGGACCAAGGGAGATAGATCCAGATGCGCGACTGCAATTTTTTTTTATATGGCTCTCGCAAAGAAGCGGTGGGTGCATGTTATTGGGGGTTGGAGGAGACATTTGTGGAAGTGGGATTTGGCGCAAAAGATAAATTATTTACTTGGTTATCCCTTGAGAACAAAATCCTCACCTGGGACACTTTGCAAAAAAAGGGATGGCAAGGGCCTAACCGTTGTCACTTGTGTTCCAAAGATGTTGAATCTGTGTATCACCTATTTGTTTCTTGTAGCTTCTGTTAGGAGGTTTGGTTCAGGATAAAAAAAGAGCTAAACTTCTTGACTGTTTGGGAAGGCAGTTCTTTAACTGAGTGTTATGAATTATGGGTTAAAAAAGAAACCGTGTACATCACACTTCCTTCCATAATCTGTTGGTTCGTCTGGTTGGAGCGGAATAAAGCTATCTTTGAAGGAAGCAAACCGTCTTTTCTTTATGTAGTGTGTAAATCCAAATCTTATCTCCCGTCTGAGAGTACTATGAAGAAGGCTCCTCTTCGCTCACTCTAGAATCCGTGTATCTTATCTCCCATAGTGAGCTAGTTTGACGGAGCTGCGGATCTAATAGATCATAGATGTGGGGCAGGGGGAGTGATAAAGACTAGCGCAAACATGGTCTACAAGTGGACTTTCAACTGTGGCTTTGGGAAAAATACCAAGGCAGAATTGCTTGGAGCTTGGGCGACTCTTATCTTGGAGGTGCGGTTGAATATATAAGTTATTGAGGTAATTGGAGTTTCAAAGATTATTATAGGGTGGTTGAAGGATAAAGGCAAGTTACAAATTGCCTTTTTGATGGGATGGATGGACAGAATAAATAATCTTAAGAAATATTTTAGAGAGATTCATTATACTCATGTCTATAGGGAGCTAAACATGAAAGCGTATTCCCTTTCGAAGAAAGCATTGGCGAAGACAGAAGGAAAGATCATCTCCAACTGTTGGGTAGATGGAAAAGAAGGACCCCCTCACTATTTCAATCTCTATTAACGCCTTAGCTGTATTTTTGGTCTTTTAAATATTTGGAGCTTTTTTTAGGACATATTTCATCTTTTTATCGTAGCATAGTCTCTTTTTGGAGTTTATTTGGATCTACTCCTTCTATGCGATCCCGGGGATATACTCCTTTCTTAGGCATTAATGAAAAGTTGTTTCTGCAAGCTCTAAGTATAGAGTCTCTGACAAGAATTATTATCTATGTAAGGTTCTATTTTGTATATGTAAAGAATGAAGACTAGCAAAGAAAGCAAGAACTATGACGTTAATGTAATGTGTACCTTTTATTTTTCCTAATATAAAGAGCAAATTTTCTGTTGAAAAAAAAAAAGGAAGTCTCATACACTAATTTGGTGTTTGGCTTAGCCATAAACTTAGAAATACATTATTGTTATTATATAATTGAATTAAATTCATTTGATAAACATTTTTATGAAGTATATTTTAGAATAGAGTAATATTGTAAATAAACAAACATATTTTATAACATTTTGATCATAATCATGGAGAAAGTCTAATATGTTTCAATTGTAAAAAATACATTATTAATTATTCCAATAAAATTATTGAGTGAAAATATCTCTATGCAACATTAAAATTTGTATAATCAAAGTTATAATTTTAATATTTATTTTAGTGTTATGTAGATAATAATGGTGTGTAGATAAGTGTCAATTTCCGCTAGCTCAATCGGTTAAGGTGTGGGTTTCGTTTGTTAGGTGACCCGAGTTCAATACCCTTATGGTGAGTTTAGTCAGGAGGAGACACCCAAAATTCCAGCCATGTTAAGGGTTGGTGCGGCTGAGGTCCGGTGCGATCCTCAGGTGATTATGACGGCTTATATGCCCCTGGGTTGTGGTTGCACCCCGGGTGATTATGACGACTTATATTCCCTTGGGTTGTGGTTTCTTAGCCAATGGTTAAAAATGTTAGCCTCACAGGTTACGGGCACATTTCCAACAAAAAAACAATGTTGTGTAGATAAGTGAAAGTGATTTTTGAAAACATAATTAATATTTATTAGTTTTTATTTAATTTAAAATTGAAAATATTTTAAATAAAATTTAATTTTATAATTTGTTATTTTATAAAATTTAAATTGAATTTAAAATTTTATTTTTTAATAATTGAACGATAAAAATAACATTAGGTATGATGGACTTAAAAATAAAACAACAAATTATGGAGGACATATCTAATTCATGAACATCCATGGGGCTCTCGCAATCCTACACATCCAAAAAATATTTTCGATTCGGTTTTGGTTCAAGTTTTTCCAAACTTTTAGTACATAGACAATGGTCCGGTATTTTTCCCAATGTTCTCACATTTCTTAAAATCGGATGTTGAAATTTGGATATGTTGTAGAGGATATCATGTTTTACCTTCAAGTTTTTCCAAACTTTCAATGCATAGACAATGGTCTGGTATTTTTCTCGACGTGTTGACATTTCTTGGAATCAAGTGTTGATATTTGGGTAGTGTTGTAGAGGAGATCATGTTCTACCTTCATACCAAATTTTAGAAGAAAATATTGAGTTTAAACTTCACAACCAAGCTCAAAACCAATGTGTAGAGAAATTCCTACACAGACAGTGGCTTAGTATTTTGATTAGTGCATGCTCATTTCTTGGAATCAAGATTTGGAATTTGGAAAATATGTCATTGACACATTTTTCTACAAGCTCACCAATTTTCAAAAATCTTGAGACTGCTCATTTGTCCAAAACTAGCACACAATAAGTTCTAGATTTTATTTCTACACTAATAAGGATTAATGTCTTGATTGACATGCTCTCATACTTTGGAGTTGAGGTTTAAATTTTGGATATGTTGTAGAGGAAACATTCCTATATCTACTCACCAAATTTCATAAAATATTACTAATTTTAAGTACCATGCCCAAGCTGTGCACTATTTAGAGACCACACATAGACTTATCCATAAATAAGGGTTCATTGTTTTAACTTGCATGCAACAAATATTGAGAATTAAAATCTTTTTCTTGTGAACTGGTGGAATCAACAACTAGTTGGGCATGTACTCGTGTGACACATGGTCATGTTATTTGACTACTACCACTATAACCTCCAGGAATGCCAACACAACCCCTCACGTGGCACACAAGCTAAGTCAAGGGTTTCGAACTGGTGACTTCACATAATGGAGTTCCTTAACGGTACACTCCATCACCAACTATTCTACACCCCCGGGGCTAGAATTAGAATATTTTTTTTTTATAGAATGTAGAGGAAGTATTTATCTATCTACCCTAAAATTTCCATTGAAAAATATCGAGTTCAAGGGTTCTGAATAATTCAATTATAGAATGTAATTAAAAGAACAAAATTTGGAAGCTAAAGAGTCAATTATTAGTGATTTATTGATTGTAAAAATGTTTGAGTTTCCCAAGGAAATGAAAAGCCATGGGAAATGAATAGTTATGACTCCATATCTTAAATACTTGAGAGATTGATGTTTATTTTGTAAAAGAGCATGCACGCACTGATCATTGGATTCTAATAAAACTCTATTGAACTAGTTGGTAAAAGTTTTGTTGCATATTGATATCAATTCTTTATGTGTTTTCTATTGAATTTAATTATTCATTGAGTGTATGGTATTATGATTCCATTATGTGACTCTGTATGCAAGGTGGTGTACCATCCTTGCTACATCATGTGGTATTATAGCTAGTAATAATGTTGGGAGGAGCAGAAGAAAGTTGTAGAGGAAAAGATAAAGATGCCTAGGAATGCATGAGATGCTAAAGAGAAGGAGATAAAGACAAATAAGATGTTGACTAAAAAAGGGAGGAGAAGATTACAAATGCATCAATCAAGATGAATAAATATGCAAGTGGATGTGTTACAGACCATGTAATATTCTACATGAAGATGAAGACCACTAAAGGTATATCTTTGGAAAATTTGTGATGTTGATGGTAGAGGGAAATTGTCAATATTATTGATTTGGGGAGAGATGTGACACTGGGAGAAAAGACACGGTGTTGTGTAGTTTTGATCAAGAAAGGTTGGCTACACCATAAGCATATGTGTTAGATGCAAGGGAATGCAGTTGCATTGTTTCTGAGGAGACATGGTTCAAGTTAGTAACTGAGACTTCAATAAGCACATGTGGTAGTGTTTATAAATGATGATGAGATGGTGATGAAAAGAGAGAGATAGAGATTGAAGCAGTAGCAAGAGATAATGTTACAATGCATGTAAAAGTGGAAGAGATGTAGATGAAAAGTTTTGACTCCCATAATTGTTTAGTGTTGATATTTTTTCACGTAAAGAAAGCAACAATTTGTTTGAAGAAGTGTAGAAGAAAACTAGACAAAAAGATGCAACACTTATGTTTCCAAAGTGGAGAAGATGATGAGGTGGATATGTAGAATGATAGTTCAAAAGAGACAACAATGAATATGAAGAGGTGAAACAACAAGTGGATATGTAGATTGAGCCCAATGATGGTTATAGCAACATAGTTTTGCAAAGAAAAAGGAGAAGTATAAATGAATCCTAAAAGGGTGTAATGTTGGGTAGATTTATTTGAATGAGTGAGTGGAGCATGTTTTGAATGGATGGATTGGGTAGATGTTGTAAGGGGAGATAGAAATCCAATTTTGATGAGCATTATGTAGAGGTCGTGGAGGAAGAGGAGAAGTATAGATCTCTAAAAAGGGTGTAATGTTGTGTAGAATGATATGAATGAGTGAGTGAAGCATGCCTCCATTGGTAATCCATATTATCTTGAGAAAAAAATTAGATTCACAAAAAAATACATCAGAAAACAAATAAACACTGTGAAACCCAACTTCTATTAATGAATAAAATAGTAGAACATGGTAGAACACAAACTGGCTAGAATGGCGATAACTTATCTCTAAAGAGAAAGAGATGTCGGTTACACTCATTTACAATAAGCATTACATCACACTATATTTCATACTCAAGAGACCTCCTTCACCTCAATTATAATTAAGAAAGTTATAGGAGAATAATTCCCATGATGCATGTGAGATAAACCCTTTTTGAAGAATTACTTGGTCTAAGTTTACAAAATTCCATACGCATGTAAAACGCCAGGACTTATCAATAGGTCACCCATCCCAATAATACTCTATCCAAAGAGTGTTAAACTGTAGAGTTATGATGAGATCCAATGCATTAACATTGTAGGAATGTACATAAAACCATTATGAAATCATTACATGATGGTTGTAATTAACAAATGTTGATTCAATGGAAGAGGTGGATGGCCACTAATATCCACATGGATCAATCATCCCCCCTTAGGAAGAAATGGTCCCCATTGCATCAAGTTCCCTCAGGTGATGGGGTTTACTGAATATGAACCTTGGTGAGCCACTTTCCTTGTTGAGGTAGTTTTCCTGCTTGTACTTGGCAATATCCTTTTAAAGGATGTCATGAACCCCAATCACACCTCAAAAGAGTCATGGCCAATAGATTTGTGAAGATATATGTTATAGAGATGTTGAATATATGGAACCTTCTTCTGCACCAACACAATTGGGCTCCCACAAGGTGAGGAGCTCAGTCGAATGTGGCCCTTTTGGATGAGCTCATGAATTTGACACTTTATTTCCTCATTCAATGGAAGAGAGTGCCTATAGATTGGACCATTGGGTAAGGAAGTATCGAGCACCAAGTCAATGGAATTATTGACTTAGCAGCGCAGAGGCACCCCCGCAACAGAGGAAAAAATATATTTGTGCTCCTCTACAATATTGTCAATTTGATTTTGTTGTATAGAAAGGTATTGGATTGAGACTTTGGTGGTCACACTGACATTTTGTTCACCTTTTTATTGTATCATGAAGAGGGGAAAATTTGTGGTCTGAGACATTACCTTTCAACACTATTTTGCTGAGATCAATGAAATGGAAATAGTCAAAGCTACCTTTGGTATCTTGTAGAGATGACCCCCCAGAGTAACAATGACATATGGGGTCAAGACTCATAAATAACATGAAATTTCCACATATATGGTTGTCCTAAAAGAACATCACAGACTTCAAGTGGGGAAACATCACATAATAATTGATATTTGAAGGGCTTGATGTCGTAGGACATGCACCATTGATGGTTGATGTAGATGTCTTGTCCCCGAATCAACCATCTGATGGTGTGCGATTGGGGGTGTGGCACTGTTGGAAAATTCATTATTTTGAAAACCTTGCTAATATCAAGTTCTTCTGGATCCCAATATCAATAATGACATGCAGTGGAGTTCCCTTCACCTACATTTATGAATGAAAGAGGTGCTCCCTTTTCTCCATTTCTCGTTGGGTTGGATATTTGCAGTTGCGATGGTAGCACTAGGTTCCAAATTGATGATCCACTTTCCCTGATCATGCTCCAAATTAGAGTTTGAGTTGGGGTCCAACTCTTTTTCTTTATGTTCAACCAACAATGATTGTTTTGAGCGACATTCATTCATGTTGTGCCAGGGGATTTTGTGGAACTCACACCACTTTCGAGTGTCCTTCTTTGTCTTCTTGTTACCCTTGTTTTCCTGTGGCTTGGACTAGTTGTCTTGAGGTTGGCCTTTCCTTTTATATGAGTTAGGGTCACCTTTTCCATGCTTCTTTTGTTGCATATTTTCATACCCAAAATCTCTCTTATTTCGCTACTTAAATCTCTACTCAATTTTGACAACATATATATAAGAAACTCCCAGTGAGGAAATGCCAAAGAAATCCACATATATTTGGATGTACCTATGTATGCCAATGCAATGCTTATGAACTAGGTTCTGCTCAAAGTCTTTGATACCCAAATTTGAGCGTAAGGTATGGAATATGTTAGTGTACTCTTGCATCGTCTGGTCTCTTTCCTAATGCAGAGTCATTCATCTCATGTACTGGGCATCATATTTTTCGATATGGCATAACTCCTCCTTGAGGGAATCCACAAAGGCTTCCTAGGAAGGTTCTCTACTGAATGTGTAGATTCATTTGTGGTTTTCCTCTCCTAGTAACATTCCCACCAAGATTTGACATGAGGAAGGGATTTAAGGAGAACAAAGGTGATCTTTTCATCGTCGATTTTTTTTTGGACAGAGTAATAATCTTCTAGCATATTCAACCATTTCTCTAGAGAATTTTCATTTGTATGGACTTCAAATAAGGGGATATCAAAATTAAGTTGTACCTTGAAGGGTGTCACACCTCTGAAATGGATGCTTGTCAAAGATGCCTCAGTCACCATTGGTAGTCATTGAAGGATCTGAGCGAAGTTGTCCATCATCTCATTCCTCTATCACATGAGGGATTCCTCAAGAAACATCTTAAAAGGATCTCTTTCTCCGTTATATCTTTTTTCTTCTGCCATGGGAGGTCACTTGGGCTGGCTAGAGTGGTTGTCCCCAAGTGAAACTAGCTCAATACCCAACTCTCTATACTCTGACCTTGTTGGTGACATTCACCGAGAAATAACAAGGAGTAGGCTAATCTGATACCACTGATCCATATTATGTTGAGAATGAAATGAGATACACATAAAATAATAGAAGAGAACACAAAAATACACTGAAACCCAAATTCTATTAATGAATGAAATAGTAGAACACAAATTGGCTAAAGTGGTGGTAGCTTATCTCTAAAGAGAAAGAGATGTCTATGATGCTCATTCACAATAAGCATTACATAAAACTCCATTTCATACTCAAGGGACCTCCTTCACCTCCATTATATATGAGAGAGTGAGAGGAGAATATTTCTCATGATGCATGTGGGATAAACCCTTTTTGAAGAATAACTTGGTCTAAGTTTACGAAATTCCATATGCATGTAAAATACTAGGACTTCCAGAGAGGTCACCCATACCAATACTACTCTAGCCCAAGTGCACTTAACTATGGATTTTTGATGGGGTTCCATGCATTAAAATTGTAGGAAATGTACATGATTGTTGTAATTAACAAATGTTGATTCAATCGAAGAGGTGGATGGCCACCGATATCCACCTAGATCAATTGGATGGATGGGGTAGATTTTGTATGAGGAGAAACAACTCCAATATTGAAGAGAACTGGGTAGAGGATGTGAAGGATGAAGTGTTGAAGAATATACAATAGGAGGTTGCAAATATGTTGTAGCAGTAAGTAATTGTAGCAGAGGATTGGTTGTATTCCAAAAAAAATAGAGTGAGGAGATGCTTGAGAAGAAATCATTAGTGGTTATTTATGAGACATAAGTCATGGTGTAGAAGAGGGAGGATGGAGATGCAGTAAGTGCCATTGAGCAGGAGTGTTGTAAGGTAGAAAGAACCATTGAGTGGGAATGTGGTGTTGACTACAATTAAAAAGTATGGAGTAAGGACATGTGGAGAAGAAGATAAAGAGGGATGTGATAGAAAGTGTGGAAGAGGAGGAAGAAGAAAAGAAATAAAGTGAAAGATATTCAACAATTATTATTTTGTAAACAACCTTGAGAGTAGTATGCTTACATTTACAACCAAGGGAATTTTATGTAGGAGCATCTCTGGGGCTCTGGAAATCCTACATGACCCAAAAAATATTTTTAGTTTTGTTTTGGTTTTGGTTCATTTTTTTTTTTCCAGAATTTTAGTATAGATAGTGGTCTAGTATTTTTCCCTAGGTACTCACATTTATTGGAATCAAAGTCTGAAATTTGGATATTGTTTTATAGGAGATCATGTTAAACCTTCAAACCAAATTTTATAACAAGATATTGAGTTTA
The DNA here is from genome assembly GCA_009831015.1 of Picea engelmannii. Classification (NCBI taxonomy): domain Eukaryota; kingdom Viridiplantae; phylum Streptophyta; class Pinopsida; order Pinales; family Pinaceae; genus Picea; species Picea engelmannii. Next base: position 164,139 of record ML789915.1, on the reverse strand, counting down.
GACCCCATGGCCAAGCCCATAACTAGTGTGTAGAGAAATTCCTACATAGACAATGGTTTAGTATTTTGATCAACACATGCCCATTCCTTGAAATCAAGTTTTAAAATTTGGACAGAATGTCAAGGACACATATTTATACAAGCTCACTCTTCTTTCAGAAATATTTTATTCCACACAAATGTCCAAAACTAGTGTGCATAAGTTCTAGATTTTATTTTTTCAATGACAAAGAACTAGTATTTTGATTGACGTTCTTTCATACTTTGGAGTTAAGGTCTTAAATTTGGATATGTAGGAAAAATTCCTATATATTCTCACCAAATTTCATAAAAAAATATTGATTTTAAGTATTGTGTCCAAACCACACACTATTTATATACTGCATTGAATTTTCCAAAAATAGGGGTTCAATGTTTTGACTTAATCCTAGCCAATATTGGGAGTTAGAATTTGAAATTTCTACAAGATGTAGAGGAAGTAATTAAATATATACCCTCAAAATTTCATCAAAGAATATTGAATTCAAGGGGTCCAAATAATTCAATTATTGAACACAATAGAATAGAAAAGACAAAATTTGGAACCCGAGGAGTCAATTATTAGTGATTTATTGATTATAAAAGTGTTTTAGTTACCCAAGGAAATGAAAAGCCTTGGGAAATGAATAGGTATGGCCCCATAGCTTAAATACTAGAGATATTTATGCAATATGAGCATTTGGCTCTCAATTATTTAGTAAAAGGGATTGAGATCACTAACCATTGGATTATAATAAAACTCAGCTAAATTAGTTGTTGGAAGTTTTTTTGTGTATTGATATTATTTCTTTGTGTATTTTGTATCAAAGTTTATTGTCTACTGAGTGTATGGTATGCTCTTCTATTGTGTTAATTTTATTTACATGGGCCAAATTGTATCAATATGTATTATCATTTTAATGGAAAAATTTTAGAGAGAGAGAGAGAGGGCAGGGGTGGTGGTGAGAGGGATTTGATCTCTATTATGAATTCATATTAGATTTAAGATTAATATAAAAGGGTAGATATTCATTTACAATATTTGGTCATGAATCTCTATGTTCCAATTCTCTAATCAACCTTGCATTTATTTTTATTTAGCAACACCCTCGTCCAAGAAAATAAACTTTCACATTTTGAGTTTCTAGGGATTATCACTTCCTGACATGATAGATTTTGTGTAAAGAGTGTCAACTATGATGCTTGCTTTAAATAAAATCTCAACACTTCTAGATATGGTGCATTTACTTATATATAAATTGATAAATATATGTTTATTTAAAAAACAAAAAACTAAAATTGTGTGTGCACAAAGTTGGCTCCTTGCCATCTCTATTAACAATAGTTTTTAGTAGGTACATGTTTTATAAATATATTAATATGTAAATATTTTACATAATTTAATATATTTATAAATCTTGTATGTTCCTTGGAGGTCATAGGTTTGAATCCAAAGGAGATAGTGTATACACATCTTTGTATATTAAGTAATCAAATTAAGGGGCCCCTTGTCCCACAAATAGGAGGGGACCAATATTGGCATATAGTTAGGCTATGACCTTCAATTATTATATTATTATTATTTTGTAAGCAAAATCTCATGAGGAAATCCAAGGTATGCTTCCCCACATTTGTAGATGACATCCATAGTAAACCTATCGACATAGGTTAGTGTTCCTTGTCCAGGGGAATTCAAATCGGGTACCTATTGGCATAGAACTAATCAAACAACGAATAACATTAGCAACAACTAGTCGAGCTATCCCCTTGGTTATTCCAAGGAAACCTTCGTGAGGAAACTAAAGATATTCATTCCCACATTATTTGTGGATGAGATCCCTAGTAAACTCGTTGTACTAGACTAGTGCACCTCACTTATGGGGATTCAAACCATCTAGCATGAAACTAGCCAAATGTCCAACAACATTTTTGACAATTGGCTAAGATAACCCCTTGGAATACATTAGCAACAACAAATTGAGAGAGAGAGAGAGAGAGAGAGAGAGAGCATTGGTATTAGATAGATTTACTATTAATAATTTGGAACCATATATGGTTCCAAATTACAGTTAATAGTAAATCTAGCTAATACCAATGCTAATACCAATATATGGTTCCAAATTATAGTGATCTTCTTTGAGGTAATTTTTCTTATATGGTTGGAGATGAAGAAACACATAATCCCCTTAAAAAAAATGGAATTTGGAATGGCATTGATCAACTTGTTGCTTCATGTGATTCTGAGCCATGAAAAAATTCTATTTGAGGATACGTAGAATGTCAGCTTGAACTGTAAGGGTTATATCCTCCTCCTGAACCTTGGAGACACTGGGCAAGTGATATAATATGAAGGGTGGATTTTGACCATAAACCACCTCAAAGCGATTCATGCGAGTAACACCATGGTAATATGTATTGTACCACCATTCAACTAGTGGTAACCACTAAACCCAATGATATTTTCATTGAGCCATGAAGCAATACAAATATGATTCCAAACACTTGTTGACAAGTTTGATTTGGCCATCAATATAGTGATGATAGGCAATGTTGAGATGTAATTGGGTGCCCTAAAGCCTAAACAATTATTTCCAAAATTTGTCTGTGAAAGTTGGATCATGATCGGTTGGAGCAAGTAAGGACACTAGATATCCACCACATGAAAAATAGCCAACATTTCATTTTCATAGGTGGATTTTTCCCAAGTGTCTCTCAGAAATTTGTTTACTAGTGGAGGCCAATGGTCTGTCTTTTTGCATGAGAACTACTCCAATGCCTATCCTAGAGGCATCACACTCCAAAACAAAAGTATTTGTGATGTCGGGAAATGATATAATTGGAGTGGTACACCTAGCGGATTTCAAATCTTGGAAAGATTGATCAACATCTGCATTCCAACTGAAAGAATTCTTCTTAAGAAGGGTAGTGAGTAGGGATGCAATTTTTCCACAATTCTCGACAAAATTTCTATAATATCCAATCAAACTAAGGAAACCTCAAATTTTTTAAGAGTTTTAGGGTGGGGCCAATCCTTCATAGCTTCAATTTTCTTAGGATCCACATAGATATTATCCTTACCAACAATGTGTCCCATGTATTCAACTTTAGAGGCGCAAAAGATAAATTTAGACTATTTAAGAAAGAGTTGATGCTAAAAATGTAAGTGTAAGACTCGATCCATGTGGGAAACATGGGCTTGCCAAGTTTTAATATAAATGATAATATCATCAAAGAAGACCAGTACAAAATAATTTATGGAGGAAGGGGCGAAAGAGATTATTCATGCATGATTCATGAGGCTTTAGAAAGTGGAGGGTGCATTACACAAGATGAAGGGCATGACCAAGAACTCATAATGGCCTTCATGTGTACAAAAGGTATTATTTGGAATGTTGACCTCCTTCATATGTATCTGGTGGTATAAATAATACAGATCAAGTTTGGTAAAGAATTGAGCACCACTCAGTTCATCCAAAAGGTCATTAATGATGGGAACGAGAAATTTGTCTTTGATGGTAATTTTGTTGATGGCTTGAAAATCAGGGCACATATGCCAAGTACCTTATTTATTGAATACCATGACCAATGGAGAGGAATAAGGGCCTGTACTAGGGAAGATTACACCCAAAACTAACAATTCTTGAATGATTTTCTCAATTTCATTTTTCTGAGCAAATGGGTGATGATAAGGGAGAACATTGGGAAGAAGACTATGAGGGACAAGTGGAATGGAATGATCACAGGGACTACTAGAGGCTGGGAGTCATTGCGGGTTTTCAAAAATGGATTAGTGTTTGGAGAGGATAAGTTGCATGTCAGGATGAATAGAGGGGAAGGGAGTCTCAATCACTTGAATGGCATGGAACTAGACAATAATGCTTGATGACCCTTTTTGAGAATATTTTCCTTATAATGGGAATTGACGATCTCAAGGGAAATGGCCATGATGCCTTGGAACTCATATTGATTTCCATTATGTTGGAATCTCATGTATAATTCCTTGAAGCCCATTGTGATGGGGCTGTTAGAAAACAGGACCGCGGAGCAATAAAATAAAACAAATGCAGAAACAAAAAACACAGAAGACACACAATACAAGAGAGACACAGATTTACGTGGTTCACCTAGTGTGGGCTACG
>ML789915.1:139309-159933 GCA_009831015.1 Picea engelmannii | reverse complement strand
TACATAGCCGCAATACATTTCCCTCATAAAAGAGGGTTGCCTTCTAGGGAAAAAAACCCTAACATAATCTCTACCGTTAGATCTGCGACCTTATAATGAACGGTCCAGATTGACAATGAAATTACAATATACTTTTATAAGGCAATTTTTGCTTCGGGAGCTTCGTCCCCAAACCCCCATCAGGGGACGCTGCCCCTGAACCCCCGCTGGGGGCCTGCTTTCCCCCAGACCCCCCATCCGGGGGGATAGATCCCCCGGACCCCACAGAGGGGGTACCCCCCCTCTGCACTCCCCCACGTGGAAGAGTGTACATACTTCTGGGGTGTAAATACTTCATGGGGTATAGACACGGCTGAAAGAAAAGGACCTTTGCATCAGGAAGATAATCAAGCTCCACAACCAACAGGGGCCTAGTGTGCGTAACCATTCAACACCCAGGACCATGTTGCAGCCACCCATGTCAACATAAAACAATTTGGATTCTAGATTATAGTCACCAATTTGCAGGTGCACATTTTCACAATGACACCCACATTTCATGGAACCACCATTAGCAATAATTATATGAAATTTATTGATTTCATGGATATAAAAAAGGTTCTTTTGAGAAATTTTACGTAGAATAAAATTATGGGTGTTGCCATGGTCGATGAGGATAACAACTTTTTGATGCTTGATATAACCAATTAACTTAAGGGTTTGGAGAGCATAGAGGCTAGTGAGAGCATGCACATAGATGAGACGTTCAACCTCAAGTGGATCAGAGGGAGAGATGGTATCATTGGCCTAGGGAAATGCTTATGGAGAGGAAACATGTCTTCATATTTAGACATTTCCTCATAAATTTCCATTAAAATATTTTTCTCCTTACATTTGTGCCCTAGAAAATATTTTTCATCACAATTATAGCAAATTCCCTTAAGTTGGCATTCAACCATTTCCACTCAAGTTAATTTATGGACCTTAAGAGGAGGGGAAGGTGGAGCTGCACTACAAGGATAACACCTTCTTGCAGAGGTTTTTACAGAACCTCCCTGAACAATTCTTCCCTTAGATGTTTATAATAGATATTGTAAGTGAAGAAAAGTGACTGGAGGTTTTTGCATAGGTTTTATTTTGGTGCACCATTATGTAAGATACACACTGGTGCACATATAAAAACTACCACATCAGTACTTAAATGTTCAAACGCCCTATCACTGTTCATAGAAAAGGTGGGCAACTGTAGGTTTTTTCTTGGTGCACCTTTAAGGAATATACACACCGGAGCGTTCATGAAAAATAATTCCCCAGTGCATCCATGTTCCATTAGCACCACCATACTTTATAATAAAATTACATGCATTGAATAAATCGCACCAGAGCCATTAAAAAGCACCCACCGATGCACCTAACTATTAAAAGGCGCACCGTGGTAGGGTAAATAAAAAAAACATTACCAAACTGATTTTCTTTGTTACTATGCATCTCGTGCTTCCAAACTCTCAAGAAATCATTGGTTCTCACCTTTTTCCTTAAGAATCCCTATTTTCGATGCTCTACACCAACTTGAATAGCTCCATAGGTGGATTCCACACATTTCCAAATTTGTGAAATTACCACAAATGTTCAACTTATATCAACGATGAAATCATGCCTCCTCAATACATAAGAGACCAAGTAAATTATTTCTTACCTTCCTATTTTCATTTTTATCCAATCAAAATTATAATCTGGTTTAAAATTTGTGATTTTTTTCAATTTTGTGCGGTGGGCTTGAATGACTCAACTCTCCCTGAAGCAGTGTGTATTATGTTAAATAAACAGTGAGCACCATCGTTAATGTGACACACACACACACACACACACACACACACACACACACACACACACACACACACACACATCGATGTCGTTCAAGCAAGCGCACCATGATGAATTATTAGAAGCAAAGCGGTGCATCCTTTGGAACACCCCCAAACCAGTGCAAAATGGGAATATACCTACACTGGTACATTTCACTTCATTAATCGCACCACTATCTCAATGATATATAACATTTAACCTAATGGTGCACCACTTTTAAGCAACCGCACCGGGGCGTACCCAAAAAATAACGCCCCGAGCCATCAATGTTCAAATGCACCACCATACTTTATAAAAAACATACACATATCGAATAAATACTACTGGCATCATTTGAAATTATTCACCGCTATACTTCACTTAATTAACAACACCGCCAACATAATGATTTATAAAATTTAACGTAGAGGTGCAACCATTGCAAACCAATGCACTGACATTGTATACAGAAACGTACCGGGACATATATTGCCCGAATTTTCATAGTGGAGCATCTCATTGGATGCCTTGTTAACGATGGTATATCCTTTACAATGTGGTATATCCTTTAGAACTCCTTGAAACCAAATCACAATGGGGTTCTACCCGCACCCACACATTTCATTTCATTAACCGCATCACTAGTTCAACATTATATGAAAATTTAACCTAGCGGTGCACCAATTTTAACTAACCACACCGGAGCGTATTAGAAACATAATGCCTTGACATGTCAACATTCAAATGCATCACCATAATTTATTAAAAAAATACACACACCAAATAAATCACACCGATGTCGTTTAACATTACCCACCAATACACTTCACTTAATTAATGGCATCAGTAACATAACAATTTATAAAATTTAACATAGCGGTGCAACCATTGTAATCCAATGCATCAATATTGTATACATAAATGCATCGGGACATATATTGATGAAATTTTCAGAGTGGGGCATCTCATTGGATGCCTTGTTCCCGATTCTCTATCCTTTACAATGAACTGAGGTAGAAAACGTCGATGCTCCACTATCATGGTGGTACCAATGCGCTAATAGTAACATATCGCATCGGTTCAACTACGATAATGAAGTTTATCTTAGCGGTTCCCATCAGTCCAACAAATGCACTGGTGTCATAAAGACAACATCACTAGTAGACATCATTCTGGTGCTCTAGTGCTTTTGGTTTAACAAAGGGCACCGTGGATTTGTGCGCTATAAATTTTAGCATTGTGGTGCGTCTTTGTTAATGAGATGAACCGATGTTGTTAAAAGCACTGATTCAATGCAGATATTCTTATGGGATGCACTTCTTATTTTTTTTGTTCTTTTGAGATAGCACATTGATCTGTTGGCAACGTACTAGTTAATTTTAAAGATTTTTTTTCAAAAAAAATTACTTTTGGATTTTTTAAATACACATCATTATATATGTATTTGTTTTATAATTTCAATTTATTTTATCTTTATATATGTGCCTAACAATATTTATATGTGAATCAGAGACAATGGCGACGAGAGGAGGAGGAGGCAGGTAGAAGATAGGTCATGACACATGCATTTGGGCATAAGTGGGAGGCTAGAGAGAGAGGGAGGATTAACCTCTCCCTATTTCATAGCATACACATGACATTTTGATGGATATTGGCCTCTTGAATTTTTTTTAGGAGGGAACGTCCCTTGTGGAAACTTTGCATTGTTACAACAATTGATCCATCATTGGGATCATTCGATACATGGCTTCAGGGCTGGTATCAATATGTGGTATCATCCCACATAGGATGATGTCTATTTCATTATTGGGTTGTCTAGGAGGGGGTATATTTGCCCCATTTCCCTGCGCTACCACCCAATGTTGCAGGAGAGACCCAACTGGAATATGTGCAGAGATATGTCAGTTCGAATATTCTTTTTTCTTAAGAGTTCCAGGTTTCTAGTGGTTAGTGGTGGATAGGTGCATTTCAGAGAGAGGACATTAGATGCCTGTGTTATATGATCTCATCACTCACACAATGTAGCTTTGATGGGAGGTGCATTAGTTGCCTTATGTTGTATTATGTAGATATTTTATTGCAAGAGCCCTGATTGATTAGGTGGGCAGATGTTTTTTTGAGATATTTTTGTCGTGCATTATATAACTATCGTTCTATTTTGTCTAGGACAAGATTATTCCCATTCACATCTGAGTTGTATACACTATTTGTTTGAGAGGGTTCATGCCACTTGACTAGTAGTATCCCACTTTATTTCTAGGAATATGTTTGATGCATGTATGCACATGTGGGGGAAGTTGATGCCCAAGAGGGGCTAGCTCGAGCTTCTCATTACTCTGGTGGCAAGGGTGGTATTTTATTTTTTGTCTAGAGAGGATGATAATGTCCTTGATATTGTAGAGTACCCATACGTTGGTATAGATTGGAGAGGATGTCCAAACATTTGATTTACAACAGAGGAGCCACCAAATGAGAGAGGTAATATTATCATTATGTTTTGATCAATCGATTTGCATATTTTAATGTCTTATTTAATGCACATGTAATTTATTGTAACATTTTGTTTCAATTATCTTATAATTATTATCTATTTTTTTGCAGATATTGGCACATATTCTAGGGATGCGTCTCCCCAACATGAGGATGAGGTGATGAAGTAGCAGAGGAGTATCCTCCAGTAGTATAGAGACCCCACATGCCACACAAGCTAGATATGAGAATTTGTCTAGATGTGGTGGATGAGCTATGTCATGTCATGACTAGTCACGGAGTGGTACCTGTACCTGTAAAGGCACTCTCTACTACATGGAGGTGTTTGCCTCATGACATGACGATGTTGATTTATCATATTTTTGGTTTTTTTAATCTCATCGATACATTGAGGGTTGGCGCTCATGATCCCACTACATCTAGCTCATCAAAAAATCCATCCACATCCTCTACTCCACCACATGGTCCTCCTCCTCCTCCTTTTGATTCTCCTCCACTTGAGTCAGTTGCAACATCTACCGATCGTCCATCCGCTCCTCCTCCTCCACATGTTTCTAAATCTTCATCTATGTTTGATCCTCCTCTTGTTTCCCCTCCACATGTGTCTGAACCTGTATCCACATCCGATCATCCTCCTCTTTTTTCTCTTCCTCCATATGTGTCACAAGATTTTTATGCTTTGGACACTATGATCACATCGGGTAATGTTGATGCACTTCTTCATGATATTGATATAGATACACTTGATAATGCACTTATGCCAACATTTGTTTCTGAGATAGTTGTTCTTAATAGAGGCCCTACCTTTGGTAGCAGAGACATTGATGCACCTGGCTTTGGTGGTGGACCTAGCTAGTAGTGGTACTGATTGACATTTATACTGATTGTTTTATATTTGAATATATATATAGTATGACATATTTATTGCATATTTTTTTGAGATGTATGTTTGACATGTATATTCATATGCAGATTGCTCATGTATATTATGTTTTTCATGTAATGTTGTGGTTGTTGTTGTTGTTTGATTTATAAAATTTATTATGAGTATGCTTGTTGGGTTGATATAGCGGTCTAGATTCCTCGACATTTATTATCAATCTGGGTAGGTAAACTTATGAGACACATGCACAATATGTTCATAATCTAGTCTTGAAATTGCCTAAGAATTTCTACAAAAATCAAAGCAATAAATTGCCAAACTCACAAACAAAAATGATTCTTTTGGACATGATCACTTAGACTTAACTATCAATGGTAGGGACTCAGATTAAAAGTAAATAATTAACTCTTAAAGTTTTCCTACTTGTAAATGAATTATGTTTAGTTAAGCAAGCTTCAAGACAAACATGGTTATCTCAAGGTGTCAGTTAAAAAGATGAATGCAAGACAAATTACTCTATCAATGCAAAATAAGGAAATGTGTTGATAAGAAAGGTAGAAAGGAATTGTAGACACATTCAAATCTGAGTATATTAGTGTGAATATTGTTTGTATGGCACAGAAGATGAAAGATCAATCATTCATTTTGTTTTATTTAACATCTATATCTGGAGCAATCATGGATCACATAGTCAAAGTAACATTGCCTGCAAACAATTTGAAATGAATTCTTAATCTACAGGAAATGACTGCAAGTAATGAATTAAAAAAAAAACTTACAAAAATACTACATAGACCAGGGGGGCCTCTTGGAATATGTTGCTTAAGGAAAAATCAGATTGTGTGAAAGATCCAACTCATCAATTTTTTCATAACTTCTTTGTATTCAACATCAATGAAAAATCAACAGTTACAATATGTCTTGGATGATCATAACAATATTATCTTTCTACCCTCCACTATATTTTTCTTTGAGGATATATTTATACAAAATATTCAATGAGAAGGATAATAACCCATTCCCCAATCCTAGAACTAACCAATCAGATCCAATCTAGCTTTTACAAATTAAGAAAATTGAAAACCAACCGCAACTAAAAAATCTTGAAAATTTCATTTTGAAGAAATGCTCGTACAACCCACGTCATGAATTTTTTGGGGAATCTGCCCATGGTTCACCTAGATGACCCTATTACGCACAAAAATCGTGTCACATAATTCTTTGATTTGTCCTCATTGATCCATAAATCATCTTTGAATATCACTTCTTGGAAACTGAAGATAACACCCCGTTTCTTAACCAATAGCAGAAATTATAGACTAGATCTCCATTCTAGTGCATGAAATAATATATTTTTGATCCTGTGAGTTATATCCTTGAGCTCCGGGCTGGATAAACCTAATTATATGAGAAAGCTGGAAGATATACAACTTACTCTATGCATTTCCTGTAACTGTTTTGTTGATTTTGACCATATGTTGACCAATGGGTTCCAATTGTTGTAGATGGTGGAATAGGTAAATCACCATATCTTAATGTTGATGAAGTACCATACCTCTAGTTGGAATTTTCCCTTTTGAGCAAGTGGAAATATGTTAATTGACGCAAACCCCCTTCCCTCGGCCCGAGATCTGCACAGGATCGTTCTTCTTCGAATCCGCAAAACTGAAATAGTTCTTTCGAGCCCTCACTGGAACCCCACAAATCCGATCCATAGGTCCTTCACGAAAAACCCCACCTGCACAACATGCACCAGGAAGGAGTCTTCACCTCCACATGACCACCAGATATGACCTCCGTCCAAGCCAAGAGACGCTTTTCCCAATTCGTGACTCAATGATGCAAGAGAGTCGAGTCTTTTGACTCTTCAAACCCTGAAACTCGAAATCGCTCCCTTAGACGAGATCGACGGCTGTATCGGGATTCCGTTAACACGGAGTTTGAAATGCAACGACCCCAACCACCGGTCACTCCTTTCCCCGAACTCTGAAATTTCTCCTTTGGCGAGATTGACGGCCTTTCGAGATTTTCGCCAAACCTTGACCACTCCTTTGACTTCCGCCGCACATATCCTTTCACTGGTACTTGGGACCCACCCTTCGACGTTTCTCTCTTCATGATTTTGGGAGTTGTGTTGACCATGCAAATCTACCTCTTGAGTCCCGAAACCCTGAAACCCAATTGAGGCCCAATGACTATTGTCCCTCAACCTTTCGGGAATTTTTCCTTTCTCTCTTCGAGATTTCGTGACTCACGAAAATCCACAGGAGAGAGTTTCCTTACCTTTCAAAACTTCGATTCCCGAATTCCCGAAGCCTCACTTCCCACATGATCTACGACTGAGATCTTCCTCGATTCGATGACTCTGGATCTTTCAAGATTCTGCAAACTGGTAGTTTGAAACTCTCGATTCCAAAATCACAGCCTCCTCTTCTTCCCGGACCCCGAAATGCCGAAATGTCGAAATTCCACTCCAAAGACATGTCGCGTTTCATGACTTCAGGGTTTTCAACGCAAAGTGCCCCAGCTCCTTATCATCAGAATTGCCGAAATGCCGAACCCTGAAATGCCGAAATGCCGAAATTCCACTCCAAAGGGGAATCAATGGCTCCTGTTGCTTCTCATCCAACGGTTGCTACTCCTCCTGATCTTAGAGTATCGAAAGACACTCCCTTTAACCTTCTCTCTGATCTACGAGATCTAATGGCTCACGACATTTTGCGCTTCTCCAAGAAGCGTCTCCACCGTCCGTTTTTTCTCTTGTTACCCCTTTTGCGATTCGGGACTTGGAGCAACCAAGGATTTGGCCTGCACCCCAACCTCATGATTTCTGAATTCACTAAATGATCTAACGACTTATGCAAAGAATGATCAATGGTTCATGTTGATCCTGGATCCTAAGGTGATGGGTTCACCCACCTCTAACCACCTTGCAGCTTCCTTTGATCCTACGATCCTCATGATTTCGCAAGTTCTCCACAGAGAATTCTGATCGTTTGCCTCTGCTTCTCAAGGACTTCTGGCCAATGACTTGGCACCCGCCTTATGCTATCTGGATGTAACTTCAATGGTCTAGATCCGACCTTCTATTGCTGATCCAACAACTATTGTAGCTCCCTCCTGAGCTTTCTCACCTCCTTTCGGACTTGGAAGACTTTCAAGTTTTCAAAGGCCTCAACCTTTGCTCCCTCTGTGAGCTCAATTCCTTTGGATATCGCCTACGTTCTAGGAATGCTATCCCTCCTGAGATTTGTCGACTGTGAAACCTCAAAGGGTTTCTCGACCTTCTTCTCACTCTGTTTTTACTCGATGTGCTAAGGAACTATCCTTTCTGAGTTTTGTTTACCCAAGGCTCTAGGTGACTTGCCCTTCTATGTCCTCAAAGGGAAATCTGGTGTCCTCCTGATGACCTTCTACTCAAGCCCTCCTTGCTGAGCTTAACAAAGTGTTCAATAACTCTGTGAGTGTCTCTCCTTGACACTTCTCTTCTCTCTGAACTTAACAAGAGTTCCTTCTGTGCACACTTGCACCAACTCAATGCCCACCTGGGAGAGTTCTCCAGAATCCTCAGTGACTCTGTCTTCTCACCGAACTCGAAATAGAGTTCTCCTCAATGCATCCTATGCATTTTCTCAATGCCCTCCTGGTAGAGCCTTTACAGAATTCTCAACAATTTTGATTCTCCTCTCCGTGCTCTCCTCTACACAGTTTCTCCTTCAAGGTATTAAACAACCTTGAGGCTTCCTCCTTAAGTCAATGACTTTAGCTAGTGCACCCTCCTAGCAGGTCTTCATCTGAAATTCCACAGGATTCAGAAGTGCACTCCTGCACTAGTTTTCAGAGATCGCAATACTCTGTCATACACTCTTACATGAAACCACAAAGAATCCAAACTTGAAATCAAATAACTCTCAGATAGGAAAATCCATCTATCCCTGCAAATGCACATCTAACATACATCTACAACATATCATCAACACATAAATACATTCATTCATGAACTCACAAACACATGAAAAACAACATGCAGGAAAGACTGCTGTGATTGTATTAATATGAAATGCCTCTTTACAATGAAAGCTCAGATCGCAATAGAGTCACGACTTCCTCTCTTCTCCCTATTCTTTTTGTTCTTCTCCGCCTTCTCTACTCTACTCCCCCTGAAAACAAAAGAATATCTTTTTACAAAAGGGGGCTCCTCGAGCGCTTCCCTCCATCTCACCAACTCTCATTAATTTACATTCAATTACATTGAATGAGCCATCTAATCCGTATTGGATCTAGATCCCCATAAACCTGTCATCCATTAAGGCGACACCAACTACAGCATGCTCGAAGGCATGGCTTCGGCTCTACCAGCCTTACAAACATTTAATACATTAAATTCAAATTTTAAATTTGAAAGTGAGAGGGCTGCGCCTCTCCTCTCCATTGAATGTGTGCTTGATGTGCTGGCTAGCTGGTGCGTAGCTGGCTTGGAGCGATGCTCCTGGATCATTAATCACCAATTTCTGTAATAATTGGTAAAACTCGTAATAACTGGTAAAACATGGTTAATTCCTGTAATAGCTAATTTATAGGCAATTGTTTGCAAAAATAGATTTAATTATCATTTACAAGAAAAAATAAGAGTTTTCTTCCAAAAGAGAACTTATTACCTTGTTTGTGCATATTATACCATTAAGTAGATGAAAGTAGGAAGAAGTAGATATTTTTTAGGTAAAAATGGAGGTGAAAGGGCCTAATGAAAAGATCAAAACTGACACCCAACATAATGACGGACATTGTTAATGATTTCTTTGTTTTTAAGTGAATTTGATATGTATCACTTATTTAAATTTATAGTTCTCATGTAATGTTTAACTTTACTTTTATGAAAGCATTTAATTTGGATTGTGATTGCAAAAAACTATAACAATTAATGTTATATAATGTTTAATTATTGTTCAAGGTGAATTGTTTGTTGTCAAACAAGATACAATATGTTGATTAAACATTTTTAGAAACAAAAATACTTAAATATGATGAGTGAAATGATTGTGATTTGAATATTTATGTCTTTTTCATATATTATAATAATAACATTATAATAATATAATTATTCACTAATAATAATGTTGATGATGTATTAATAATGTTATTTTTTAGTTTTTATTATTCAAAGATTACAAAACAAAGTTATAACATAATTGATTACTAAAATCACAACGATTATATTTTATTAATATTTAATTTTTCCAAATATTTTGTTAATTCATATTATCCAACTATTATAATATATGAAATTTATTCAATTAAATTTAAAATAATAAATATAGAGAATAATAATACATTTTGATCTATACACTTTCAATGAAATGGTTTCACAATGTTTTACTCTAATACAAACTTTATGAATCTTTTATTAAAAAATAATATCACCAAACATTTTATAATTAATATTTTAAGAAATAGTAAAATTGACAAAGGATTCTATACTTTTAGATAAATATGAATCATCAAAATTTTCCTTAATTCTAACTAAGCTCTAGAAAAAAATTCTTTTAGAATTTCCATGTCCTTCCTATATTGACACTTATTTCAAGGAGAATGCAAAAAGAATTATTAATATAAGTTTATATGATTATAAAACTAAATGATAGAGTGGAATAGGTGAAGGCCATGATAGTTGCATTAGTTAAGGCGGGGAATGCCATCAAAGTTGATTATGCCAAGTACACCACAAGTATTTTAGATGTTGCATGAAGTTATTTTGTCGGAATTGTCCTCATAAATTCCTTCAAAGTAAGTATATGTTTTTTTGAATTTTGATTTTCTCAAGCAATAAAATTTTTGAGGTTTGAATATTTTTTAATATATTCATTTTTCATTAAATAAAATATGATTTAAAATAAATCTTTATTATTGTATGCCACCAACTTTGTAATATCTCAATTAATGCTTAGTACTTCAAAGGTTAACAAAAACATATTTTAATACAATACAACATAAATTTGTTATAATAAATAATGAATATGACAATGAAAATATATCAAAATCAAATCTTATGTTTGTACGTCTATTTAATGTATTTTCAATATGGTGGTTGTAAATGGTTTTTAACTTTTCATATCCAACATAATTATAGAATGAAGGAAAAAAAAAACATAATTGTCCATTATAGATACCCATAATAAAATGACACATCCACAATATAAATGTCCAAATAAATCATTTACATGAAATTCGTCTTCATTGCCGTCACTCTGATTATCTTCCTTTCTTGGCATTTTAACATTGTTGTTCTCAAAAATATGTTTATATATCAGACCATGTCTTAGTACGAACCACCAATCCCCATCCAACACATATGGGTAAAAAAACACTTGGTTGAAATGTTTTGGGAAAACATAACGATCCATACTTTCAACCCACATTTTTAAAAGTTAATACATATTATCCCACTATCACGATCTTCCTTACATTTCCCTGGTCGAAGGTATCCCACCACTTGTAACAAAAAATAATACATTGAAATGGCAAAAAGTCGACTTGCATGATCTCTTGTATCTTTCCAATGTAACCTAACTTCCCCTCTATCAGGTTTTCATCACGGTGGCTAGCATGACTAGATTGGTTGAACTCAACCTCCACTCCACAATCTTGTGTGATGTGGCCTTCATCAACATAATCAATGTGAAAATGATTCCCATATGACCACATAGATGGGAGGAAATGCATCTGTAAAATGTGAACAAAGGGCAGTGCCATAAATCTAACAACCGAAGCATTAATAAAAACATAATACATGTTACAATTTAAATATGCAATATTATAAACATAATGTGGTACTTAGAGAGGTTATTACATAGTTGTTGCACCCGATCCCTATGTTTAGTGCATCTAGATATTCTCCATGCAGGTTACAACCATACACCACATATTTCTCTTGTATCTGGTCAACCACCCAACTATTGGTACATATTTTTTGGCATATTTCTTTTAAATGATCAGGATAAGGCATGCTTCTACTATTAAATCATCTAAATTCTTTCCTGTTATTGTCCCATTTCCTTCTTTTCTCTTCATACAACCGACCCATGGTCGCTTTACCTCTACGTTGTAAAGAACGAATTTATTGATGGCATCCATTTCAAAATTCGTTGATGTATACAAAAATTCAAAATGAATAGCATGAGATTAAATATGTATTATCAACTTAAAGAACGAATTTATTGATGACATCAAAATTTCTAAATTCATTGATGTATAAAAGAATTGAAAGAAAATAGCATGGGATGAAATATATATTATCAACTTCAATGTAAACATTTTCTTTGTACTAAATTGACAAAATATAACTGACTTAATCTTTATCAAGCACCTTTTTCCATTCATTTGGAGCAGCTCCCATTCCCTTTTGTCCTCATATTTATGGTCATCCCAAATGATTTCCCCTTATGTGTCATTAATTTTCTTGATGTACTCACTGGCATAATAGAACGAATTGTATACTGTGTACCCCTCTTCCATAGAGCCCTCTGATTTTTCCCTTTGTCTAACAAGCCCCTTCAATTTTTTAATTTACCTCTATAAGAAGAATATCCAATTAAATGAGAGAACCCCATCTAATTCAACCTCATCAGGTTGGTGAATTAGAACATGGACTTGCAAGTTCATAAAACTTGTGGATAGTTCCTTCTCAAACATATAAACAATCTCAGTTATCTCTCGGTGCCACTGTGGAATGCTAGCCATATGAATCTCCCTTGATGTAATCCAACATACAAATGCGAATAATTTCAGTATGACACGTCACAAGTCCTGGAAGAAGTCACGGTTCACAAAACCATGCATGAGTAAAGGATAATGACACTAAAAAATAGACACACACATAATTAATTTCCATAAAACTGTGATTGCATGGCATATTTTTAATGATTTCAGTATAGAACTCTAAGAATTATGTATTCAACATACATACCCTTAGAAGGTTCAAATGGTCATGTGATTTCAACCTTGGCAAATTCCCGTCTATAGTGAAGTAACGTCATAGAGTCAACCCATATAAACAAGGCATCTTCACACCAGAAATAACATCCTTCACCATAGAAAGATCATCTTTCTTCAAAATCTATGGGACGCCACCTTATTTAAAATTCCAAGAGGGACTAGCCTCTCCTCTAGTTTCGTTTCTTGGCCAATGTCTCTTTTTAGTATTCGAAGCAATAAGATCTCCCTTGACAACCATTGTGTCTCTTTTATTCCATGATATGTTCCTCCATAAAGAATATTAAACATTTTTGGATATATGCATGGGATCTAGTAAGTGGCCAATCTTAAGATACTCCTAATATGGAAGCTCATAAAACACAAATTTCCTTTTCATCCCAATGGGAATTTTCTCAACATAGGTGTCAAAAAATTCAGGATCATCGAACATAGGTTCCCCATTTGAATCAAATAATTCTTCCATTTCCTTCTCCTTCTCTGTGTCATATGCACTATTCCAATCTGATGGTGTCATTATTTCATGTCTCCAAGTTCTCTCTGGTTTACCATTGAAAGCATATGAAACTCTTCTATATGAGTGTTCTTCTAGAAGGAATACCCTCGAACAATCGTACACCAACTTTCGTAGGTCATTGGAACACCTGGACTTTATAGAAGATCCACAAAATTTACATCCATGATACCTTTTGTTACAAGACCTGCGATGTTAACATATACATAGCATGCTCATGTAAAAAATATAGTTGCACCAAATGAAGTATACCAAATAAAATTCCAGATATAAACAAATCAATGAACATGTTTACTGGAGAAAACTCATAGTATTGGATAATCATGCATGGTGTATGCACATATGCCATAAAAAGTAAACGACCTATCCATTGGGATGGGTCTTGGTACATCATATACATGTATCCCTTTCCATAATTGATTAAATTCAATGATCAATGGTTGGAGGTAGACATCCATTCTCTTAAATTGTCTTCTACCTGGGACTATAAGAGACAACACAAGATGTTCATTCTTCACGGACAACCATAGGGGGATATTCTTATCGATCACTACCACTGGCCAAACATAGTAGTTGGTGTTTTGGAGGGAATACGGGTTAACTCCATCCATAGTTATTCTTAATCGAAGGCTCCATACTTCATCCTTGAATTTATCGGGCCATGTATCCTCTATATTCTTTATGAATATTGAATCTGTTGGGATTCACATAACTCCTGGCTCACTTCTATGTGAGGCATACCACCCTTGCAACATGGCTAATTTTTTTCAATTAAAGAGCCTTTGAATAATTGGAATTATAGGCATGCACCTTGATATCTTATGAGGAGGACCATGTTCCTTACCCTTATTTTTTTTATTTATGGTACATGTCATGCCCACACTATGGACATATGTATTTTTCCACATATTCATTTCTGTATAGAATATAATCATTCAGATATGCATGGTAGAATATGTACTCACCACCCAACATTTCTAGCATTTTTTTTGCCTCTACACAACTATCAGGAAAGAGATTATCACTCAGAAGTACATTATCTTTGAATAACCTGCAATTAGTGGGAAATATATATTTACATTGTCATTAAGCATGGATAAAATCAACCCTTGTCTTCCTTCATTGTGTGTCAATATTCCTTAAAAATTTAGGATAATTAATGGCTAGTTACCTCAAAAGTGTCATGAAACACATTTTTGACATACCATACATTGATTTCAAGTTGTACAGTAGCATTGTTGTCCCTAGCTGGGTATACCCTACAGACTTCTATACTAGACCAAATAGAGGGGTGGTGGAAATAGATTTCAAGATTTCATAAAATGTATCTACAATATCAACATCATCCCCTACTTCATTTTGTTGGAATGAATCTAACAAAACTTTCTCCATGGCTTAGGTATCCCACAAGAAATCATCCATACCAACCTCTATATCATTTCCTTCATCCCCAACATGTGAAGAACTAGTGTTACTGTCAAGGTTTTGAATTGGTGACTCAAGACGTAGAGGGAATTGAATAGGTGGTTGTTTCAACCATTCTCTGTATGCTTCCTCTCCAAGCTCTTTTTGTTTAGCAACAAGCTCACAACTTGACACTGTAGTAGGGTGCAACGGTAGATGGTAGATATGTCGCTCGTCATCATAATATTGATTGTAAAAACATTGAACATCACATTGATACTATTAGTAACAAAATGCTTTTAATATGTTCAAACATTATACCAAACACTTATTAGAAGCATGAACATTTCCCCCCCAATAATAAACATGAAACCAACTCCTTTATAAAACAAATGTCTAATTAAGCAATACATTTACATTAGTTTCATTCAAAAACCAAAAATACAATTACTCAAACATATTTTTCTTACACCCTACGAGGTTTTCTACATAAAAGAGATCAAATTCATGGTGTAATATTGTTGACCCAGGATGGTTGCTAGAAGATAGAATGTTAGGATTTGTAGGGTAAAAAAGTTTTCCATTTCCATAAAACATCTACTTGTGGTATCTTTCTCATGATAAGGGCCTGTTGAATTTTGGGACCAAAAGAATATCTTGAGCATCTAAACTTAATCCTGAATCTTGATCATGCAAAATTCAATGAACAATTATTAAATTGCACCTGCATACATAACATAAATTCAACGAGATAAATGATTTATCAATAAAATCAATATGTACTGCAATCAACATGAGAGAACTTGAAGGAGTTCCAAAGATACAAAATGAGGTGACGCTAGAATATGAAAAATTGGCCATTTGATATTATAATTATTTTTTTCTTGCATTTGAGCTAAAAAATGTCATCTTGGGTAGCATAGAACAATCTAACTTCAAAAAATAACTTAAAATAACTTTTATAACTGAGTACACTTTTAAAATCATTGTTTTTTTCTACAATATCATTGTTCCCCCCCCTAGATATACAATAAATCTGAATCTATATTTAAAAAATCTTAAAACGTTACTCAATCCCTGAAAATATCCACCTCAAACATAGAAAATGTGAATTTGATGCTCATCCCCTCTCTCACTCTCTTCCTCCTTGCCTCCCCTTCTCTCCCTATATCCCCCCCACCTCTCTCTCTTGCAACTATCCCTCTCTCCCCCTCACTCTGTATCCCTCTCCATCTCTCACTCACTGTATCCCCTTCCCTCTCTCCACCCCTCTCTCCCCCCCATTGGTGCGCTTTTTCATTTGAAAATGTACTGTTGCATATGTATAAACAAAATACACTCGTGCTTTTAATTGAGATAAGCACATAATACTCACCTCCTTTGTTTCCTCCGAAAAATTTAAATGTGGATGTTTGCATTTTCATTATGCAAATTTAATTGTCTTACGATGCGTTATTACTTACACACCTCACCAGTGGGTTATTAATTACGCATCACACCGACGCATTTCAAGTTCTCTACCGCACCGACTGAAGCAAGTTAGAAAAATAATGCGCACTTACTATCAATACTTTGAAATTTATTACAAAAATAAATCAGTGCATTATGCATATGACATCGGTGCGCTACACACGACATAGCACACTGAAAAATGTAACTTCTAAAGAAAAAAACAATGCATGCATTTATCATAAATGCACCAAAATATACAACGAAAAAATGAGTGGGAATTTGAATTTATGCGTTTATAAAGGAAAACCCTATTCATTGTTTTATTGTTTTCCGAAATTTAGAGAGGATTTTTGTGCAACAAAGATTTATCAACAAAGATTTCCCGAGTGGGTGAATTTTGTTTTAAGAGCCAAATTCGAGGGGGAGTATTGTAGATCACATAGAAATCTACAGAGGAGAAATTTTAGGTATATGATTTCATTCTATTGATAATCTTGATCATTCTCCTATTTGATTCAAACAATTTTCAATGCATTCCCAAACAAAAAAAAAGTTCCATAGTTACCTTCAATATTGTAAGCCTTAATTTCCTAACTATTTTTTTTTTTTTTTTCGTTCTACATTTCAAAAGAATTTTTTTTTTAAGCACAATTTCTTTATAGGGTTTGGCTATTTATATATGGGAGTTTCCTATCTGTTGCAATGAAACCACTCATTGCATTGGATCCTAAACTGTCATGTCACTGTTGATTTTTTTTAAATGCCTTCGCAGTGACTGGTGTGCTCTGTACATAGTAAGCGCAATATATCATATTTGTTTCTAATCAACACCTCTTTATTTCGATTCGACATATTATTAAAAATCCTTACCATTTCTTAAATTTCTTTAGTTCTCGATGATGCATAATAAATAGTACTTAGGAAGCCGTGCTTTTCCTAATTCAGAAATCACTGAATGAATATGAACATTTGTAAAAAATTTTGAATTTCACAACAACATTGTTATACTATACCGGTGCATATATGTATGTGTGATGCACCAATGCATACATGTATTATTGATGCCCCAATGTGAATTATCTTAATATATGCACCGATATCTTATTTTAAATAATAATAATAATTTTAATATCTTTTTTTTTTCCAGGGAGATTTTGAAAATTCCAAGGGATAAACAAGGGGAAAACTAAGACATATCGGTAGGGATGTCCAAAATATTGTAGAAGAATATGTTAAAATAAATGAACATAATTTCGTCACAAGAGGAGACATCCCAACTACAATGTGTATCAGAGGTATGTAATCATTTTTTTTATCCTTTTATGTACATTGAATTTAAGTTTCATGTGAAATACTAATTTTCAATTGTTTTTTTGTAGAAAAGAAAAACAAATAGAATCCATTCATCACATAATCCATGACGACAAGGAATAATATGGTTGATCACAAACTTTGTGAGTATTTATGTTTTCGATCTTTCTCAAGTTTTCGTGTTTGTTTTGATCTTATATTTAAATAATTAATTTACACTTTTCCATGGATGTCTTCTACTAGGTTCTAACATACAAAGAGGAGCCAACCCATGAATTGATAAAAAATGGGTTAAGTATGGATTGTAAGTATATGTTGAAGAATGAAAGTTTAATTGGACAATTTGTAAGTAACTATGTTGTTTAACTTTCCTTGTTTTATAATTAATGAAAAAACAATAAAACTTTATATTGATTATATCGACTATGCTTTGTCATTCCGTAGTAAACATGCAGGAAACAAAGTATGGAATGCAAACATCAGAGGAGATTTTGAGAGAATTCATGAAGCATGGCTTCGAAAGAATGTGTATTATTTATGAAAGACTTGGTGATAAGGTATGTTTTTATTTTATTTAAGAAATCATGTATATATATATATATATATATATATATATATATAACAATTTATTTCTATGTTTGTAGATGGAAGATGAAGGGGCATAACACAAAAAAAACAAGATGATCATCAAGAAAACATTATGTTAAAAGATCAAAGTACAATATCACCTACAAATGATGAAGAAATGAGGCATGCACACAACTCGAGCAATGTCAACAATTCAATTGATGAATGTAAATCAATATAATTGAATGTTACTGCAAGTTGTATGTTTTGGAACATTTGTCTTTCAAAATCAGAGATTGTGTTTAATGTACTCAAAATATTGTCCCAATTGCATGAGGACATGTTACAAATAAGTGTAACAATTACAAATTGGTTGCAATTTGATTATTGTACTAGAACTTTACATTATTCATTTTTGTATGACAATGGGTTTATTATTCATATATAATAAAATGAGTTTATTATTTCATTGCGTTGTTGAATGTTGTAAATTGTTGCATTCTTGAATAAATAATATGTGGATGATTTACATTGTTACAAATAACAAAGATTTAATTGGTTGGATAATGCATTAATGCAATCATTATATTAAAATGCAATAACATAAATATAAAACAATATTATTTAAAAAAAAATTGATTTTGAATTTATTAATTGAAATTTTGTAAAAAACAATGAATTAAAATATATACATATGAGTGCATTGTATTCTTTTGAACTCACTAGATAGTGCATGCCATAATATAGATGTCGGTGCGTTTTCAGTAGTCATACACACCGATACATATTAATTATAATAACACATAGGTATGTACTATTGATAAAACTCATTGTTCCGTAAACGGTATAATGTACAATAATATTTATCGTTTCAAAATTGTACGGTTCTCATGTTTGAAATATTAACTGGTGCACTATTTTTTTATTATCAGTGCATTAATTTTATTATATGCATCAGGAATCTAAATATTATTTATGCACCGATGCCTTTACTATAGTATACGCATCAGTGCACACTTAAAAATAATTTTGCGGACATATCGATATGTACTAATTATAGAAGCATCGAGGCACATTATATATTAAACACATCAGGTATCCAAATAACATGATCGCACTGGGACAGACAAATCCTAAAGTGCATCAGTGCATCATAAGAGAAGTACGTGGAACTGGTGCATAGAAATTATAAGAGCATCAATTATTTTCATACAACGAAAAAGGTGGAACCGATGCATAATAGTTATAAATGCATCAGGTCAATTTTATTATATTATTGTATTGGTGCATTTTGTCACATTAACATACCGGTGTGTGTTTTTAAATGTTGCATCGATGAGTTTTGAAAATAAATACACTGAAAAAAAAAAACCTCCTCTAAAACCTCTGCATCTAATAGAGGAGGTTGTAGCAGATTTGTTTTTGAAAGTTTTGCCAAATTTTGTTACACTAAAAACCTCTGCTAGAAGGTGTTTTACTTGTAGTGTTGGATTGGTGGGACATGAACATGGAATAAAGGATGGTTTTTTATTTGAGAAGTGACTACTTGTTGTGCTTCCTTAGCTCTGTGAGTGGATTCAATATAGGTATGTGGGATATCCATTAGGACATGAGCTCATATGTCATCCTTGAGGCCACTAATAAAGCATTAACAAAATAAGGTGTCTAACATGCCTTCAGTTCAAAAAGACAATTGCTCAAAAGTAATGATGTAGTCTTGAAATAAAACAAATTGTTAGGCTTGGTCAAATGGCCCAAATGATGAGTGTCTATGTCAAAGAGTTCATAAAGTTCTGCAACAAATTGGGTCCAAGGAATATGCTCTTGGTGTGATATTTTATGCCATTTCCACCATTTCCAACATTCTAGATCCAAATAAAGGACACCGAAATGAAGTTTGATTAAGTAATCAATGATGTCACGTAATGAGAAATAATGTTCCATTTTAGTGACCCAACCTATGGGGTACAAGCCATCAAATATTCATCTCAACTTTAGGAAGACGTAGCTCATGAGTAAGAGGGTTAGAATGAAAGGTCAAGGAATGGGATGAGTCAACGCCCTATTTGTGATGTCCCATTCCCAAGAGTAGGCCAGCAGGGAGTGACTTAGTAGTCTATATGTTCCCGTAGACTATAGTCAGGCACAAACATGGAACAAGATGGAGAAATAAGGAGGAATTGATGGCTA
>ML789915.1:97651-118869 GCA_009831015.1 Picea engelmannii | reverse complement strand
TTTTTACAAAAATATCGCCAATCATTTATAGTTGGCATATGAAGGATTAGTAAGATTCGCCAAGGTTTCTACATTTTAAAATAAATTTCCATCCTTAAAATCATCCCTAGCAGGTTGATGTGAAAGAAGCCACAGAGGGTTAGAATTTTTTAGAAGAGAGAAAACTCTAGTTTTCAGAAGGCATACACATGCTACATAAAAAATAGGTCGCGTACATACGTAGGTTGTAGTATAGATAGGGCACATACATACACATGCTGCAGTACATACATGTCACATATCTGTGGTTTTTGGTTGGTACAGGCTCAGTTTAAGTACATGATGATTACATGGAAGTGGTACAAGTTGGATATAGGCCAATGGTATAGGTTGGTGCATGTTTAGTGTGGTATATCTCATAGTGACAGTGTGTTAGTGGTTTCTTCATTTGATACTTATATTTCAAGGTGACAGGACGGGGAAAGGATAGGTGGTTGTAGCCACCTTCCGGATGTAGCCGAAGAACGTAGGGGATTGTATCCTCCTCTTGGTTGTAGCCAAAGAATTGGGGAGTTGTAGCTTCCCTCAGGTTGTAGCCTAAAAATATAGGGGGTTAGAGTCTCCTTCTAGTTGCAACTGGAGAACAAAAGAATTTGGTGCTTCCAGTGAATGTAATTCTTAAAGACATATAAGAAAAAGAATTATGTGGTTTTCTGCCACATTGGATTTCCACATAAAAATATTGGTGTACTGTGTATGTGTATGATTGTTCATCTGTTCATGGTTTATTTACTCTGCACTTATTGGATGATAATGCTATATTTATCACAAAAATAAATAACACTTGCATATTGTGGTTAAAAAGGATTAAATTTCTCTATTACTAATTCACCCCCCTCTTAGTAATCCAACAAGGGGTACCACTACGGTCAATGTGAAGAGAGGAATCTATTGGGATAAGTCCCAAATAAGGGTGCTATTGGGACCTCTATACTCCTACGGAGTTATAATCTAGGCTGATTAATATTGCAGTGATACAATGCACAAATTCTTGATACTGAATATTGGTAGAAATTTCACAGCCTGGATGTGGGAAGAAAGGTTTCCCATATTGGATGTGTAATTTTTAAACACTTTTTATGTTTTGTTATGTTTTTGTAGCAACAATTAGGGTTTTTGAGGGTTCAAAAGGACAAGGGATTTCCCTACGCTATAGCTCTCTTATATACTTGCAGGGTCCAAAAATAGTACTAGACCTAATATCTTGGGGATCTAACTAAGGAGGATTAATTGTACCCTTAGTCATACTACGCAATTACCCAGGTATGTAAGAGTAGTCTTCCGAGTGTTGTTCTTGGCGCCACTATAGTATTCATATAGTTGAATGGTGAAGATACAAATAGTTTTAGGATATCTAAAGGACTCTTGATATATCCAAGGGTATGGGGGAGCGAAATTCTGGGTTCGGGTACTATTTTAAGAGGTATTACTAAAAGGGGTATGAATAATGGTTACATGGGTTTCCAACAAGGTGAAACCATGTATAGTTCCTGCATGTATTGTTCCCCAACCACAATTTTACCCAATTTTACCCATTGAATGATAGATCACTGTGGTTATTTATAGATGTTGGAATAAGTCTCTATCCTTAAAAAAAATCTAAAAATCTCCCGAGGAAATATCTCTTATACGACTTGTAAGGTATGAAAAAGAAGTATGTTGAGCAATAGCATAATTATTACCATAATAGTTAACATAAATAGATGAAACAATAAGCACAATGGAAATACAGATCCAAATGATGATACCTTTATTATTTTGAGAGAAAAGTTCACTTGCCTCTTCGAGGGGCAACCTACAATAGAGAAAAGCTTGAGTACAAATGATTTCACTAGACAATATTTTCCATGCTTTCTAGCTCTATATATACTATTTCTATATTCTTGAGAAAATTTTGTAAGTGGATCCTTCTAGTAAAACCATATTATTCTATCTACTTGAGGGGTTAGGTGAGGTTAGGACCCTAACATAACCTAAAATCAATGTTGTGGACTAGTTTTCATTAATCAATATCATAAGATGAATGTAATCTTTAGTAGTTAAATTGATGTGTTTGATTACAATACATTTTTGTTCCCAATTATAAACTCATTTTGGTTGCAAGATAAAGATATATATATCTCCCCCCATAATATTAGACCATATGTTCTCTTTCATTAATTTATTCTATTGCACACCATTGATAATATTTTTTTTCAATTCTGAATTATAATTGATGTATGATTGTATTAGATAATTATTGAATTAGTCTCTTGAATTATGTCTGCAACGTTTATGATGCTAAATAATACAATGTCGGTTTTGAATTTGAACAACCTCCTTTTTCCATTCTACAAAATTCAAATTAATTTTGACTTAGTTGTTTTCCAAAAAACTCTTATTATCATCAATGTATTCTGCATCACATTCAAATGTCTTCATAAAAATTTTCCATCGTGTAAGTGTTCCATTTTTTTCCAATGTAGGATCAATATTTGTGTCATGAAATCCTTTAATACCTTTATAATATGATTGGATGAAAAACTTGTGGGTGAGAATAAACAATCTAAAGGATTTGAGTGCTTTTACAACAACACATATTTCTAGTTCTATACTATGATACCAATCCGTGGTATTTGGCCAAGCTCCTAAACCATATATGTACAATTCTCCATATTCTAATAATGTTGCTCCCCATCCTGTCATTGAGGTATCTATTTGTGCAATGTAAGGACCATTACCAATGGGTAATCTTAATGGAGGAACATGTGATGATTTTCCTTTGAGTGCATTTTTTTCTTTAGTATGTGTTTCATTCCACTTCCATTTTCCATTAAATAATCTAAGGTTTATATCACAACAACTGGATTAGGAGTCACCCTTGTATTCCTACCCTTCTTGTGTAGACTGTAGAATATGGGTGGCTAGTGGTCACAAATATGTACAAGTGTCCCAATTATATATATTTTTTATTAATCCTCTATTTTTATTTGAAGTCAGTTTTGAATACTTAATTAGTGTTATAGATATTACTTGGGTGGAATGGAAGGAGACTTGTCAATGCCGATTCATAGGTTGATTAGATAAACATGCCTTTTGTGTTGTCTATATTAATTACAACATGGATTTATCTGATCAGATTACTGGTTGGTAATGCGTATATAAATAAGAGGAGTGAAATTAAACCCCAAAGTATCGTATCTTTTTGTTATTGGTCGACCACATCACATTCATGAATAATGCTAATGTACCCTAGGAATAAATTTTCTAGTAGTTGGACAAAATATGATAGCTTATGATAGAAAAATAAATACCCAAAGATATGTTGCAGGCAATATCCTTACAATTAAATAATAGATAGAAAATAAGACCCAGACCATTTCTTTGTAAAAAATATAAATTCAATAAGAAGAAATCTATCTCTTAAACTTAGAGCTACAAATAGAAAAACAACAACAATAAATGATTTGTCTTATATTTACCATATTTAGCCTCCTCTTAGTATGCCTCAAAAACAACTGATTAAGAGACATCATAGAACTAAAAATATTCTATCCAAATCCTTGCCATATATGGCCTAGAAGTCCACGTTGCCCATGTTGGATATAAAGAGCTTATGCTTATTCCTGACCAACATGGAAAGTAAAGAGCTTATGCTTATTCCTGACCAACATGGAAAGCCTTTGAGGCGCCCCAATAGTTGGAATGTGCAATATCAACCAATCATGAACATACAAGGAGACAACTCCTTGATAATTGAATAAAGACAAAATAATTGGTAGAAAAAATGGATGTTTTCTTCACAACACACAATGAACCATTTTATGGTACAAAATAGACTAGTGGATAATGACTTCCAAAGACTCAAGGTGAACCTTATAGAAATAAAAGGTAGTGCCACTAGACTTGAAGCATCTTGTTCAACTATTGCTACAGAAACATGCATGATAGAAAACAATATAAATATGTTTATATGTGACTTCAAAAATATGTACAATAATCAAGTATATGTGACTTCAATTATTGCTACAAATACATGCATGATAGAAAACAATATAAATATGTTTATATGCGACTTCAAAAATACATACATTAATCAAGTATATAGAAATGTCACATAATTTTGCACAAGGAAAAATGACAAAACTAACAATATTTCTTGAAGAGATAAGAGAAATAAAAAGACAAAGACATTAGCCAAAGGTATAATGGTTTCCTAGATTTTGTAGAGTAGAATATATACACCCTCGAAAATCAAATGAAAATTTGGAAATCAAATCTTCTTGAATCTACCTTTAGATTTTGATAATCTATCTACAAGTCAAAGGGAAGAACAATTACAAGAATGGGTTTCTATTTTTTATTTAATCCATGAAGATAATGACTTTACAAATTATGAGTTAGTAGGACGTGCCACAACTCAATTTATAGGTATATTAATTTTCTTGATGGAAAAAATGCCTCTAGTGGAAAATGATAAATCCAAGCATATAGCTCCTATTGGACAACATCCATTATGTAAAGAACAGATTATAGATATTGATTCTCTCAAGAAAAAAATTGTGGACGCATTCAGATTATATAAAGAAATATCAAAGGATAGTTATCTTAGAATGCTAATGGGGATGGAACTAGTTAACCTCAAAAGATTCAATGAATTCATGGCTGACTATGGGAAATTAGAATATATGAGTGGCCATGGAAAATATAAAGTTATAAATAAAATTTTGATAGCTATAATGCCACATCCCATCCCTAAAAAAGTTCATGTCATGATGCAAAACAAAAATTGTGAAATTGCAAAACAAACATTAGCTAATGTAGCTGAAATGATTAGAATTTGTATAGAAGAATTTTGTAGGATTAAAAATCCATAAAACATGTACTAAAAAACAAAATAATGTTGACTCAAAATATTGTCAATGTTTTTCTTATGTGAATACATATACAAAACCAAAAAAATAAAAACGTCACTTCCAAAAGAAAAGAAAATGTTGGTTAAATAAAATCTTCAGACAAATATAAAAGAATTATTGATAGAAAAGACATTCTCGTGAAAGAAACTAGTTCAATAAAAAGAACAAGATGATAAGAAGGGATTCTATCTTTGTGGAAAATCAAGCCATTTTTCTAAAGAGTACCCATAAAAAAAAACTTGATGTTAGAGACATGTACACAAACAAAGATTTTGAGGAGATATGGGATTATATTTTGACATAAGTTGAAGAACTTGATTTAGACGATGAATTATATGAATTAGGTTCTTCTAATTATTATGAGACAAAATGCCAAGTTTGCGTAGAGAAGAAACTAAAAATATTCTATGAAAAATATGATAAAAACCTATCAAAAGACAAATAGAGTAGTTTTCATCTTATACAATCAAGTTCAAAAAAGAAGAAGAAGGAGAAAAGGAACCTACACAACTACCCCCTAATGGTTTTCACCCATAACCCTTAAACCATAAAATCCCACAAACATTCTAACATCCCTTTTTATCCCTAATCCATATAACCCCCTTAATCGTAATAAACCTTAACCATAATCCACTATAAACCCACAAACCCCTTAAACAAAAACCCTTAACCAATATAACCCTGTTAATTGCTAATTGGTATATCTCCACTAACCCCTAAATAGATTTAACCCAAAACCATATAAACACACATACCTCTAATCCATATAACCCCCTTACCTCGAATCAACCTTAACCCTTAACCCCTATAATCCCATAAACCCCTTAAACAATAACCATTAACCACTATAACCCTATGAACTGCTAATCACTATATCCCCACTAATTCCTAAGTAACTTTAACCCCAAACCCTATAAAAACGCATACCTATAATCAATTTTAATCAATATATATTATAACCTCACTAATCCTTGAACCTTAATCCCTATAAACCACTAATCCTTGAAACTTAACCCAAATAACCCACTAATACTTAATTAAATTTAATTTCAAACCCCTTAAACCCTAACTAGTATACTCCCACTAACTTTGTTGGCTCAATCAGACTTGCACACATATTTCTTAACACTAGGGTGTTGAAGACCTAGGGTTCATCCAAAGTTGACCAAAAAAAACCCAAGGCATCAACATATCAATCCTGAGCTAAAGAATGAAGAAGGTCTCACCTAAGATACCATGAGGATCACAAAGACCATCTAGTATTGTGTCGATGATGATGAAGGACCAATTGCACAAAATTATATCTGGGTTGGCATTCAAAAAATCCATTGAAAAATACTTAACAACTAATAGTATGGAACAACAACACACACATTAAATTGACACATGATTAAAACATCATAAGACCATAATCCCCGCAACTCTGTTATGTTCATTCAACCATCACAAACATACATTAAGAAACTCATAAATTGAAAACAACAGAGCCTTTCTCTCTTATACATTTTCCCAATGTTACATTACACAATGCCATCCGCTTCCTTTTAGAATATGAAAATGTGACATAGTCAGACTTACAAATAGAGACATTACAGAACATAGGCTTAGAGCGATCTCAAACAAAACAATACCCAGAAATATCAAAATAAAAACAAACTAACTAATGAGCTAGGTCTCTTTCTATTGTCATTTCTCCCTTTTATTTGCTTCTCGAATTTGGAGTTCTATCACTTTCAGTCCTACCCCACTCGCTCCTATGAATTTTAGTCTCACATGCTTCTATCATTTTCATGCTTTCCACATAGCCTCTTTGGAATCATGGAAGTCTCAACTACCTTTCCAGCTCATCTTCTTTCTACTTCATGTTCCCTTATGATGCCTGTAGTAATCATTCAGGGATATTTCTCGAAGATTCTTTTCTTGATTGTGACATGCATGTAGTGTCTTCTTAATTTATGTCATGCATAAAAAAAATTGGGTTGACATGCATCGAAAAAAATCGAATAGGCACGTAATAACAAAACTTGATCTTATATGCGCACCTTCTCTCACCCCTCATGCAATTGCTTGAGTGCACACAAAATTGGAATAGGTATGAACGACTTTGTCTGTGCACACACATGATATTTACCCAAAAATTTGGGTGCCAATAGGCCCCCACCATTGTTATTTGGCTCTTCCTTGTGCCAAATGCCTTATGGAGTAAGAGAAAATCATCATCATTGAAGAACCAAAGAATCAAACCGAGTTGTGGTTGCAGTCATGTTTGAGTAAAAGAAAATCATCTATCTAGGCTATATTTGTAACCCGACACGGGTCTTGGAATTAGTCGAGAAGTCCTCAAGGTAAATGATGGATTTGGACTTCATTGGGATAGATTCTCTCTCTCTCTCTCTCTCTCTCTCTCTCTCTCTCTCTCTTCGAGGGTCTTTGTGGTGGTGAATGAGGGATCTGTTTAAAGAACATCATCTAGAAACTGACCCCCTAACTGAGCTAAGCAATACAACTAGAACTTAGCCCGTTTACTCATTTACCTACAAGAATTAGATCCCAAGGAAGAGTTCCATTGGGAGATACCATCATTACCCTCGTGACTTGTTTTTATGGTAGTAGAGGATGAAATATGGGGATCTCCTATCCTAGTGGAGAGGGTAACTTGTAGCCTTGGGATATCCACTTTAGAAAAGGTGATTATCTATGGTGACATGAAAAGAAGTGTTGAGCCAAGAGATTTGGTGTACTACTGCAATTGTGAAGAAAATTTAAGGGAATTGTGTGATACTTGGTTGTGTCTTGCTGGTGAATAAGAGGGTGGGACCTCTGTCTAGAAACTAATGATGAAATGTTAATCTTTGTGAAAACTAGATTGTGGACTCTTGGGATCCCTGGCCAGATCGGGATTTGTAAGTCCCAGAATCTTGGTTAAGATAGGCCATGAAAGGGGACTTGAAATGAGAGATGGTAATATTAGTGGAAAATGGAAATATATAAGTGAGCAGGAAGAGAACAAGTATGTGAGCGATGAGCGAGGGTGAGAAAGAATGGGACATGTAAAATTTCTCCGAGGAATGCATGTGAGGAAGTGTATATATATAAAGTAGAGGAATTTCAGAGGTTCCATACAAAATGAGAAAAATAATCGACTGATGTGACAGATCGAAGAAGAACTATAACGTCCCAACGAATCCCCATAGATGAGGAGATAATGGTTTGGATCCATCGTACTAGTGATGTGACTTTTAGAATGTGGCATGATAACTAATTATGGTCCAGGGCTATGAGTGATTTGGATGAACCAGATTTCTTAACCCTTCAAAGTAAGATAGCACCAGGGAAATCAACCCAATCCCATGTGAATCCCCTGCCAAATCCAATACCTTGAACGTAGGCCATAACTTCGACCCAAATTGGAAGTATTGGGAATCTGCAACACTGTCAATCTATCTAGTCCACCTGTGTGACCAGAGTGGATGCTATGCTAACAAAAAAGTTAATTATGTCGACTATGTACTCTTCTACATGTCATACATACTACGCTAATCCTATGCTACCTAAATTTAGGTCAGAGAATTGGATCTAAGTGATAGGTGACCCTTGCGGGCCATAGTACACCTTTAAACTACTGCCATTAACAAGTCTCTTGACTAGTTGTACCTATAATGTAGCTAGCTTGTTGGAATTCACTTCGTTGATGTAGACCAGATGGAAAGGACCTAACCAATGCATACGTAACTTGACAGGGTGTTGTAGATATTTGTTGTCATATAACAACACCAAAGAACCTAGCTAGAGAATTTTATGGTGGATGTTTCGATCATGTCATGCCTTATGTCTTTGTTTTTTGACCACTTGGCTGAATCTTGCTACCAGATGATCCTCCTCGAGCTCCATGACCTCATCCAAACTATGTTGAAGTGATTGTTCATTGATCATGTCATTATCTAGAGAAATTTGTAAGCCGGGGACAACAAATTCTAACGACATGACTGCTTCTCGACCGTAGACCAATATGATTGGAGTGTGCTTTTTCAAAGGTTTACAGGTTGTGTGATATGTCCATAGGAATTTGGGGATCTACCAATCCTAGTCATCACATTGCACATTACAAACTTTGGTTAGTGCCTATTTTAAAATTTTATTGAAATCTTCAACCATACCATTAGCTTGAGGATGATAGGGAGTTCTCTTTAGGTGATGGATCATGACCTCCTCAGTGAGTTCCTGAATGGTATCGTTCAAAAAATGCAAGCCTTGGTCTCTCATTAGCACCTTTGGACAAACGAATCTGGTAATCACATTCTCAAAAATGAACTCTATCGTCATTTCTACTGTGCAATCCTTAAACAACGTGGCTTCGTCCTATATTTTTCAGATATTCAGTGGTCATAGTAATGTAGAGAGAACCTATATGATGTGTGGGAGGATTGATGGGGCCCACAAAATCAATTTCCCATTTTTCAAATGGTTCTAATTTTGTAACTAGAAACAAAGGAGGCTCATCTCTTCGAAAGTGTTTCCAATGCATTAACATACATCACAGTTTTTGCAATACTCCTTGGCATTGATGAAGCGTGATGACCACCAAATCCCCACGCATAGAAATTTTTGCATGGTATTCTTACCTACATTGTGTTCCCCTACAATACCATCATAGGATTCATACAAAAGGGAGTCACTCTCATGTTATAAGGAACATCTACGTAGAATTCCACAAAATTCCATAGTCTTCACTATGGGCCACCAGTTGAATGCACTGGGCCGAAGTATACCCTGTTGGAGTCTGTCTAGTTGTGAGGAATTTTGTGATATCAACTATTTGATTGGGCACTGATTCAACGTTGAATATTTGTGCATTAGGGAGCTCATCATAAAGACTATGACCAACATCACTAGACTCAATTTGCGATAGATGATCTAGTCCAACATTGTATTTCCCTTGCTTGACAATGACCTCACACTCAAAATCCTAGAAGAGAAACAACCAATGACATATTATCCCTCCCAATACTGGCTTGTTGACCAAAGTTTTTGAGCCTAGAATGGCTAGTGAAGAATTTGAACAGGGTTCCCAACAAGTAATGTTGAAACTTCTATAAGGAATACATCATGGCGAGGCCCTCGTGCTTGATTGTTGTATAATTTTTCTTATCATCAAACAAATTGCAACTATTAAAATATACTAGATGATCAATATTTATTTTTCCCAACTACGCAAGGAATGATCCCAAGGAAATGGATGATGCATATACATGAACTTGAAAGAGCTTAGACCAGTCAGGAAAAACCATAATCGATGTAGTGATTATTTTATCTTTTAGATTATCCAAGGCTTCCTAACATTCTTGTGTCCATATGTACCTGGTATGTTTGCACAATAACTTCTCCAAAGGGGCTTCAATATTCACATAGTTTTGAATGAACCATCGGTAATATCCTATATGAACCAATCTTTCACACAACTTGTGAACTGAAATGGGGTCACAATGTCTAGTATGGAGACAATAATAGTTTGGTCAACTAAAAATCCATCCTTGCAAACTACATGCCCCAATAGTGTTCCAAAATATCTACAAAAGATGAAATTCTTCAAATTTAGAGAAATATGGAGCTGACGACAGTTATCCAACATCAATCGAAGGGCTTGCATATGCTCCTTTAACAAACTAAATATTGTCTAGTCATCCAAATAAACTTCAAGGAACTTGTGGATAAACTCTTTGAAGGCTATGAGTACCACTATCCACAAACAAATGTAGGTGCATTCTTCAGTCCAAATGGAATCATAATGTAAGAAAATGAACCCCATTTCATCACATAGGTATTTTTAACTTGATCCTCCTCTACAATCCAAACTTGATGATACCTTGAAAATCCATCTATAAAATAGTAGGCTTCTTGTCCCCCAACATTCTACAAAACCTCATCGATGAAAGGGGTAGGGAAAGGATCATGCACACAAGATACATTAAGACTTATCATATCTACACAGATTCAATTATCACATGTTTTCTTAGGTTTCACCACCATGGGACTAATCCAATTCGACTCTTCCATAGGAACAATGATTCCAACATCCAACATCCATTCCAACTCTTTGTGAAACTTTTCCTTATGTTTGGGATATGATTGGTAAGGCCTCCTCTTGACGGGCTTGGCATTCGGTTTGAGCTGAATTTTCATAGCCTCTAGTGATCCTGCAATTCCCTTAATTTCGGATAAGCTATGGGGAAGCAAATCCTCATATTCCTTGAGTAGGTTGACAACCTAGGTGACCGTCTCCTTATCCCAATAATCTCTAGTGATATCCATTTTGGTCACTTCCTCAATGTCGATATTATGTTTCTATGTATTGATAGAATGACCATAGTATTTCATAACCATCTTTGTTGCTTTCCCCTCCAATGGGTGCTCGCCCTCATAATATTTAATTTATATTCCTTGGGGGTCATCATCATCAATATCATCCACCTCGACCTTCCAATAGTGGATGGACTCTTTCAACTTAGCCATTGGTTGATGGTATGAGAAGACCACCTTTGTTGTGGTGTTGTTTGGTTGATGGTGAAATATAAAATTCTGAATCCCAAGGAGGGCCTGCCTTTGAGCCGGATCCTCTGTAGTGAAGTAGAATATTTGGAAAAATTGGGTGCTTACCCGAACCTAGTCTACCATTTGTCTCTCAATATCCTTTTGAATATACCAAATCTAAGAAACCATGTCCATGATAAGAACAAACTAATGGATCCATTGGGTGTAAGGAATATTCTTGGTAGTCCATTACCTCTCGTAGTAGTGAATTTTCTCATGAGGGTCTTCAGTTCCTTTATATCAATTGGCCAACTCACATTCAAATATTGGATGGAACTCGACTTTAATTATTTCAACTACCTATGCCCATTATTGTAGGGTCACGTGGTGTTTTTCCCACCAATGCCCAGGTGCACCTTGTACTATGGAATCCATGGCCTAAACCCATCGATATTTTAGAATATTCTCCATCTATACCAAGAAGGACTCTATCGGCCCTATCCCATCAAAGCGCAACGCATCACATAGCTCAGAGCCAATCTAACATACTACTTTAGTTATTCTTTCATTCCTTTGGGTAGATACCTCATACATATTTTGCGGCCACCTTTCTATGGTGTGATCTGAATCAATATCACAAGACTTCATTCTCCTTCAACTCAATTCCTCATCCACCATGGTATTGACACAATATTTCTTGTGCCCTATGATCTTGAAAATATTCTCAATAACAGAGCTCTATGCATCCTCATATAGAGGCTCATTATATTTGTCCCCTTCATTAGGATCTAAAGGTGTGATCATGTGCAAGGTGTCAGTCTCAAGTGACATCTATCACTTCTTCAAATTCAACATTTCATTATTGTCTAAGGCTTAATCAATGCCACATAGGGTGGGGTAGAGATCAGAAACATCCATGATCTCTATTAACTCAAGGTCATCCTTCGTCTTCACCCCTTCTATGTTCACTTCAACTTCCTCCAAGCGACCTATAGGATATATCTTGTATTTATTTTCCAACTATATATGAATGGGTGACCAAACCAAGCTTGGTTTACCCATCAATTCCCATGACTTCTTCAGTAGGATGTTCACATTGGAACCTAGATCCAACATGATCCCATACATTTCATAACTATTGATTTCAACTTTCATCTTGAACTCTCTTCATGTGCGCTTATGCTTTCTCACCTGGCACTAATCCCTTTTTGGTAGGGGGGTCGATATAGCTCTCTCCATCCCTTCTTCCCCTATGTAGGTTGCTAACATTTTTGTCAACTTTTTCGTAGCATCAAGATCACTTAAAAATATCAAACAACAACGTAAGAAGTTACGTGCTTGATCCTTAGTCTCTTTTTCATGACCCAAGTCGTGTAGTGCTTCTTCGTGTGTCGTTCCCTTCAGCTCCTCATGCACACGTTCCTTGATTTGTGGCTCTTCTTGTTTATGTGCTTCTTCCAACAACCTTTGTATCATGCATTGTATTTCTTCCCACACACGAGCTTCATCCAATGGCCTTTGTGTGGCACACTACAATTATTCACAGGTGCGAGCCTCTTCTAGTGACCTCTGCATCACTCGTTGAAATTCCTCATAGATATAAGCCTCCTCAAGTGACCTTTGTGTCATACATTATAGATCTTCTCATTCTTTTTCTTCCTCTATGGTCCTATGCACGTCACGTAGAAACTGCTTATGTTGGGCAACATCAAAATTAAGAGGGGGATACACTGCCTTTCTTATCTTCCCCTCTGAAATTTGACTTGAGATTTCACCATGTTTTAAGTACATTCCCATCTTTCCTATGCCTCGGGTTATCACCCATACATCCACTTCATCATCCTTTTTCTTATTCTTACACGATTCTGCATGCACCATGTTCCGATGTGCCTAGTTCTCTTTCCACTTCTTCAGTAAGTTGGGGAAATCCTCGGTAACATGCTTGAGGTTTTCACAATACCCACAGAAGGCATGCAATTTGGTACAAAATATTGACATGTGCTCTATTTCTCCACATTTAAAACAAGTGGGGGTCTACCTCCCTGGCCTCAATATCCACATTTGCGACCACACCCATACCCTCCTCTAGAACCTCCCTGATATCCACCTCTCTCAGCACCATCACGAACACCACCCATTTGTTCCTCTTGAACCTGGAATACAACATGGGTATGGTCTTGCATCAACTAGAGTGATCGAAAATTGTTCACATCCTATCCCATGGAATTGTAGAAATCAAATAATGGAGTATGATGCATATTCTAATATTTCTCCAATGTTGGGAAGTGAGGTGGTATAAGGCCCCACTGCCTACAAATTTCAAACCATTCTGATTGAGGTCCAACTAGAAATGGACTTGGCGCACCCGTT
The DNA here is from genome assembly GCA_009831015.1 of Picea engelmannii. Classification (NCBI taxonomy): domain Eukaryota; kingdom Viridiplantae; phylum Streptophyta; class Pinopsida; order Pinales; family Pinaceae; genus Picea; species Picea engelmannii. Next base: position 105,037 of record ML789915.1, on the reverse strand, counting down.
TCCATATAATTTCCAATGTAGGAAATTCATCTCTATGATGCCCCTTTGATATGCATGTTGTGCACCATACATGATCGTGCATGAATTTTTTCTTTTCCATGTCTTGCAATTGCATCGTTGGGTTAGTCAACTGAGACTGTACCTGTGCCAAACCTATCGATGTTTCTCTGTCTCCTGGTGTAGCCTCTAGGCGCATTTCAATCACCACCACTTATTTCTCAGTAGTCACCTTTTGTTGGGTAAGCAGGACTCATATATGGAGAAGAAACCCTACAATAAAATATTCTCTATGCTGCACAACCTAGATTTGGAATGCTAACCTATCCAACAAAATATTTAATCATTGGTCATAATACCACATGGTTTCTCCTAGATTTTTCTCAATCTCCTTAATATTTGTAATACATTGAGACTCTAACTTAGGATTTTGGAATTCCTCAAGAAAACATTTCTTTATCTCTGTCATGGACCTCGTTTATTCCACCGACACAGTGGCCTTGTACTTCATATACCATGTTAGGGCTTTGTCCCAAAATGTGGTCTCCAGTTGCACAATCTTCGATGCTTCATTTTTTATCCTCTTCATAGAACATATTTCCTCACAAGTGAACCAATGATGATTTGCATCATCTCTACCCATTCCAAGGAACATGAGTAACCTGAGGGTACTATACTGATTCACCATCTTCAATCTCGAACTATATATTCCAAACTGATTGTTGGGTGTCTAGGATATCGGTACTGATACTCTTCCTGGTGAAGTAGTAATGAATTTGTCTTCTTATTCACTCATCACTTCCATTCTCTCTTCCCCTACTCTTACTTCACTCCAATCTCCTCATTTTCCATTTGTATTTCTTCAATAGCCAATGCGTTTAGACTTCATATTCTAGGCCACTATTACCACTACTACCAGTATCTCCACTGGATACCCTCCTCTCAATGTCATGCCTCTTCGTGAGCCTATCCTCATCTATGATTGTCTCTAGCACAACACACTCTTATGCACCTCCTCCTTGTGCGATATCCGTCCTCTTCATTCTGGGCCTAACCCCTAGTCGTGCACTTCTTGCTAACTTCCTCCCACTTCTTTGTTCTACTCTCCTTCTTGACTCAACTCTTCTTTCATACCTTTTCTCTCTCTCTCTCCTTCGCTCCTTTGGGTCCATCCTATTCCTCACATTTTTTCATCAACTTATGGATCCTCCTCAACGGATTCATCTCCTCTCTCACTTTTCCCCCATATTTTTATCCCCCCCTCAACACTAGGGGAGTCTACTCAACCATTTTGTCAGGAACCATGCACATCAATCCCTTCTCCATGAACAACATTTTTATCCAGAGTGGGATTTCTTCTAACAACCTTCTTCGAGTACCCTCTGTGAACTTTATTTCATCCTAGCTGAATGTAATAACCATCCTTATTGCTGATATGTTTTTTGGTTTATTTGTTTTATGTTAATTTTATTATATGGTTGAGTGCTTTCATCAAACAATCTTCCAACACACTCAAAACCCACTGTAAAACCCCTTTTTTCTGTAGCTGTTGTGTTTTTGTGTTTTCTGATTTGTTTTCCTGATGTGCTTGTCAATGAATAAACATGGGTTTGGTGCCAAATGAAATATGTATAATGCATACAAATTATAACAAAAATATTTCAATTGAAATAACTTATCCAAACAACAAAATGATACCAAAATATAATCTGATTTTTATTATATTCTGGCATGTTACATATGCATGGAAATATAGAGGTTTATATTGACTTCTCCATTGAGAATACTTCCCCATAGAATAGTAATGACCTCCAAAAGATGAATGTTTCCCCTCTACAATAAAATTTCCCCCCTACAGTTGGGAACACGATGCCTTCAAAAAAATGGTGGCTCCACCAAAGTGTACGACCTCCTCTCTAAAATATCTTGACCCCTGCTAAAATAAAATGGGTCCCCTAGAAGGGATGTGCCCTCACCCAAGAAATTCGATCTCTAAAAGGAATAGTTTTTCCCCTTCAAGAGAGAAACTTGACCTACATAATAAAACTCAGCCTCCACTCAACCATTCTACCTCCATAAGTATAACTCGACCTGCATAAGAAGAAATATGTATTCTACAAAACCCAATCTACTATAAAAGATGAGTCTTTACCCTCAACAATGATTCATGCAAGTGGAAAATATGAATCATCTTCCCAACTTAATCAGCTAGGGTGGAATCTTTCACCACCGAAACCAATTCTCCACAAGGGTTTCAGTGCAAAACCTCACAAGCCACTAGAGCTCTCTCTAAATCAATTTTAGAAGACATGATAAATCATAATGAGAGAGGGCACCCCTCATCTCTCTTTTATTTCCCTTTCACCTTTTTGTTGACCCTTTTACCTTTTTGCTGACCCTTTTACCCTTTTACCTTCACTTAAATGATTAAAGTAACTTTATAAGGTTCACCTTTCATATTTTCCCAAAGTCACTTTAGAATACCTCTTTTTTAATTCATTACTTAATGTCACTTTATAAACATTACCTTTTCCACCCAAAGTGACATCAAATAATGACTTAACCCCCTTTTTCATTGACTATGGCCTACGAGAATCTGATAGACCAATAAGTCATCCTCCGAGAACGAATCATTTGGAAGGGGAAATTACCTTCACAATATTGCTTGTCCCCAAGCAACTGCAAATCAGGTGCTGCAAAATTTGATCTCCCTCCCACATAACATCCTCTACCGAAAAATCTCTCCATATAATCAGGAACTCTATGATGACTCTGTTCCTAAATATCATCTCCTTCACATCCAAAAAATCCTTTGAAATCAATACCAATTTCCCCTCCTCATCCAATGAGGGAAAATCTTCTAAAGTGGTCACCTATTGTCCTACTTCCCTTTTGAGGCACGCCACATGAAAAACATTGTGGATATTTCTCCCCTCTAGCATCTCAAGCTCATATTCTACTTCCCCAACTCTTTGTACTACCTTATATGGACCATAGAAGTCATCCTTCAATTTTTATTCACCGCTATTCTTCAATGAATACTATATGTATGGATGCAACCTTAGAAATACCAAGTCCCCTACCTCAAAGTTGTGCTCAACCCTATGCATGTTTTCATATATATTTTGTTGATTCTGAGTTTTTTTCAAGTTTTACTTAAGGGCCTTAAGGATATCCTAGTTTTCTTATCCAATCTTTGGCATTGGGATCCCTACTATCCCCAAATTCCAAATCCAGAAATGAATGAGAACCATAATACAATACTCACAATGGGGTCATACCAATGGACATGTGGTAGGTAGTTCTATAACAATTCTCCCCCAAATGCAACCACTTAATCCATGTCCTCTACTATCTTGATACATAATTGTGTAGATACCCCTCAATCTATTTTTTCACAATCTTTGTCTAACCATCTGTCTAAGGGTGATAACTTCTATTAGGATTCAACTATGTGCCAACCAATCTGAATAACTCCTGCCAAAAAGTGTTGAAAAACATGTTGTACTTATCGTCGGTAATGTACCTAGGAAGTCCATGAAGTTTAAACACCTCCCTAAAAAACATTTGTTCCACCTATGCCACCTTGTACTCTGATGAAATAGAAAATAAGTGTGCAAACTTGGTGAACCGATCAACCACTACATATATGTGATCCCTGCCCTGTACCTTCGATAAACCTGTGATAAAGTTCATCGAAACAATCTCCCATTTATGCTCTCGAAAGGTTAGAGGCTGTAATAATCATGCTGGATGAGTATGTTATGACTTGTTCTCCTGACAAGTCATACACTCCCTCACATAATAAAACACATCATCCTTGAGGCCCTTCCATGATAACCTCTCTCTTATTTGTATGTAGGTCTTGAAATACCTAGGGTTCCCTACCAATTGTGTGTCATGAGAAGCCCTCAAAATATTATCCTTTAGTGTGGACTCAGAAACTAGATATATTCTATCCTTATAGAAAATGATATCATCCACCACTCTATACCTATCATCCTATATGAGTCCATCCATCAACTCACACATAGACTGATTCTTGGAATATTCTACCAATAGGTGAGATTTCCAATCAGCTGAAATCTCCATGAGACAACACATTGTTGGTTTCCTCAAAAGGGAACCATCAACAATATTATTCTTACCATTCACATACTCCATGTCAAATTCATATGCCTGTATATTTCTGACCCATTTCTGTTGCTTTTCATTCAAATCATTTTTCTCCTATAAATAGCTCAAACTATTTGATTAGTCCTAACCACGAATCGACCACCAACCAAATAGCTCCTAAAATTTTCCAAACCATGCATGATGGCAAGCATCTCTTTTTCATAAATGGAGTATATTCTCTCTGGGTCTCTGTGATTCCTACTTTCAAACACTATCAAGTGTCTTTTATACATCAAAATGGCCCCAATACCCTCACCCTCTGCATCACACTCAAGTACAAAGGGCTGAGTGAAATCAAGAAGTGTTGATACCAAAAAAGTGCTCATCACCTTCTTGAGTATGTTAGATGCCTGTTGTGACTCCTCTATCCACCCGAATGCCCCTTTCTTCGTAATATTTTTCAATGGTGCACCCAACTGTGAAAATCCCTTAACAAACCACTTGTAATAACAACATGGTCCAATGACTCCACACAAATCTATAAGAGACCTAGGCGTGGGATAATCCAATATGGCCAGGATATTTTTTTTGATGTTCATGTACACCTTGTGCACGGATCACATTCCCAAGTAAATAATATTTTTCGTGTCAAATTCACACTTGGAATATAACAACTACTCCCCCATAATTTCCAATATCTCCTCCAAATTCCTCAAGTGGGCCTCCCAAGTTCTCTTGTAAATAAGTAGGTCATCAAAGAAAACTAACATGAACTTACTCAAACTATTTGTTGAAGATGTGGTTCAAGCATGAATGAAAAGTGGTAGGTGTGTTGGTCAATCCAAATGTCATGATAAAAAACTCATAATTCCCATAATAACACCTAATATAAGACTTGTGAACATCCTTCTCTCTGACACTGATCTAATGGTAGCTTGATCCAAGATCAATCTTTGAAAAGTACACTGCCCCATGCAAGTTGCAAATCATCTAATAGCTCAGCGATCCTGGGAATGGTATACCTTTTTTTAATGGTATTCTTATTCAAATCATGATATTCAATGGACAACCTCATAATATTGTCCTTCTAATTCACCAAAAATATTGAAGAAGCAAATGGGATAGAACTAGGTCTGATATGCCCCATCTCCAACAACTCATTAATAGCCTTCTCAATTTCATCTTTAAACTTCTTGGGATGCTTATAAGGGGTGGTTATCATAGGTTTCCCCCCCTCCTATAGCTCAATGGTGTTCTCAAATCCCCTATCAGAATGTCTCCCTAGTGGAATCCCCCCAAAAATTTGGTCATGTTTGCTCAATAATGCCTCAATGTTCACATGATATTGTTGGTTGTTATATGAAGGTTTCTGAGTAGTAATCAAACACTATGCTTGGATGAAAAAATCCTAGTAGCACCACTGGACATGCCCCTCAAAACCACCTTCCTACCACCCGCTTCCCTGAATTATATCTCCATGGCTTCATAGTTAACAAAATATTTTACCAATGGAATAAGTCATTGAACACCCAATATGATATTAGTGTCTACTAGCTCAACTACATAAAATTCATCTGTCACTCTGTAGTTTCCCAACATCACATCCAACTTCAAACTATTCTATGTACATTACATGTTTCACTTACCATATACTTGATCCAAGTGGATATAATTGGCCACCCACCTATTCCATCTTGCTCAAAATAGTCTTCTGGCAACTTACTATTTTTATCATCTTTTTGGTTCCTAAACTTTCGGGGCCATTTTGAGGTCCCAAATGAAGTTTTTTCAGGATCGTTCAACTCAACATTAGCCAAAATTGATCCCCCAAAATGAATCTCCTCGACAATACCTTTCCAACAAGCTATTGTGCGCCCCAAACATAGATCATATGCCAAAGTTACACCCCCGGGAAGTTGATACGCCAAACTACCCAAAACGGGGTCCACAAAACTATTGTCTTTTCATCTTTCAGGGTTAGGGTTTTGGATTTTCTTTATGTTAAACAATTCCTTTAGAGCCTCATTGTAATCATATTCTTGCAAATGTGAGTATCCGTCACATCTCTTCTCAGAGATAAGCTTCCACCATTCTAGCGAGTCTTTCACTCTATATTTCTATAGTTTTGTACATTTCACTCATTAATAGAAATTGTGTATTATTTCATCTCTGTGTTTATGGTTGCATCTCTGATATATTTCAGTTATATTATTGGATATCTGAGATATCTATGTACATTTATTTATTATATATCCGCTTTCATTTCATGCCGAAAATAATCCACATCAGTTGTATCAGAGTAGGCTGTTCTCGATTGTTTTTTAGTGCATGTCCCCGACGAGGTCTGAGTATAGTAACTTGGGTCTCGAGCTTGTCTCTCTTGAGGAAAATTTCTCTCGCATGCCCAAGAAACAAAAATGACGGAGCATAATATTCTATCAATCTGTTGCTTTATCAACAAGCTCTCACGCGACAGAGGGACAAAATGATGGAGAATTTTTCCCACATCCTTCAATGCCTACTGATAACAATAGGAATGTATTCATCAAGAGACCACTTTGGAAGCACCTCTCCTTTCAAGGAACATGTTAATTTTTATATTCACGTATTTGAAGGGAAGATTGATGCAAATTTCCTAGAAAAATGGTTAAATCTGCTAGAAGGTTATTTCTTTGTTCACAATTTCTCCGACAAGGAAGAGATCACATTTTCACTCCATAAGGCTCTCCCCCATGTATAACATTGGTGGGAAACTTACTGGGTGAAAAGTTTCATAGTGGAGTCTGGAATATATGGGGTCGAGCCCACTTGGGATTTTTTTGTAGATACAGTCAAGGAACAATATTACCTTGTTGGTAACTATGACGACCAATACATGAGATGGACTACGCTGTGCTAAGCGAAGGGCCAAGAAGTGTCAGATTTCACCAACACCTTACATACCTTGAACACCAAGTTGGGTATCAAATATTTTGAGCGAAATTTTGTTCTGAAATATTGTAGGGCTCTACACAGGTACATCCAAACCAAAATGAATTTCCTAGACATCTCATCACTGGGAGATGCTTATCGATATGCTGTCAAAATTGAGCAAAAATTTAGGCACCAAAACAAATGAGAGTTCGGGTCTACAAATCCGTAACAACCAAAGTATGATAAATACTGTTATCACTCCAAGAAACCCTTTGTGGTTGTAGACCAAAGGTGCTTGGTAACTTAAGAAATGAATGTTTTTGTATTTTGTAAAGGTGGATCAATGGGATAACTCAATTC
>ML789915.1:44800-63825 GCA_009831015.1 Picea engelmannii | reverse complement strand
AAATTCACTTTCCTTCATCTCATTATTCCACAATTAAGCATGGGTTCTCTTACTCCACAAAGCGTCTTCCCATGAGGGCTTTCACCATAAGGAGACCACTTTGGAGTTCATTCATATTTATTTCTTATCAACCATGACAAAAAAATAATGAGTCATATTTAAATCAAACACTATTGGGTCCATTACCCAAACCTTTGTGCTACGGGTCTTTCTTCAAGGGTTGACATCAATGACAACCAACCTTAATCAACATCAGAAACAGGTTCATGACAACCTTCAACAAGTTAAGCAGTGCAACTTCTCCAGCAAGTCAAGCAGCTCATCAAGATGCAGATTCAGTAAATGCTTTTCCCTCTCCCTCGGGAACTCAACGCAATGGATACCATTTATTCCTAAGGAGATAGGATTGATCTAGGTGGATATCAATGGCCACCCACCTATTCCAACTGGCTCAAAACAATCTTCTGGCAATTTACTATTTTCAACATTTTTTCAGTTCCTAAACTTTTGAGGCCATTTTAAGTTCCTAAATGGATTTTTTTTTGGGATAGAACACCTCAATGATAGAAAAAGGCTCTGATTGAGGCCCCAAAATTAATATTCTCAATGACACCTTTCCAACGAGTTATTGTGCGCCACAAACGAATATCGTATGCCAAAGTTACACCCTCGAGAAGTTGATACACCAAACTACCTAAAACGGGGTCCACAAAATTGTTGGATTTTCATCTTCCAGGGTTAGGGTTTTGGATTTTATTTATGTTAAAAATGGCCTTTAGAGCCTCATTGTAATCATATTCTTGCTAATGTGAGTATCCATCACTCTCTCCTCAGAGATAAGATGCCACCATTCTAGCGAGTCTTTCACTCTGTATTTCTACAGTTTTGTACATTTCGCTCATTAATAGAAATTGTGTATTACTGTATCTCTGTGTTTATGTTTGCATATATGATATATTTATATTATATTATTGTATATCTGATATATCTTTGTACATTTATTTATTTATTATATCTCTGCTCTCATTTCATGCCGAAAGTAATCTAGACCAGTGGTATCAAAGCAGGTTGTTATCGATCATTTTTCAGTGCATGTCCCCGACGAGGTCCGAGTATAACAAGTTAGGTCTAGAGATTGTTTCTCTTGAGGAAAATATCTCTCGCATTCCCAAGAAACCCTCCATGGAAGAAGAAAATAAAAATGACAAAGTAGAATATTCTATCAATATGTTGCTTGAGAAATCTCTCACGCGAAGAGGGACGAAATGATGGAGAATTTTTCCCACATCCTTCAATGCTTGCTGATAACAATAGGGACATATTCATCAAGTGGCCACTTTGGAGGCACCTCTCCTTTCAAGGAAAAATTTTATTTTTATATTCCCGTATTTGAAGGACAAATAGATGCAGATGTCCTAGAAAAATGGTTAAATCTGCTAGAAGGTTATTTCTCTGTTCACAATTTCTCCGACAGGGAAAATATCACCTTCACACTCCTTAAGGTTCTTCCCCATGTCAAACATTGATGGGAAACATACTGGGAGAAAATTTCCACAGAGGAGTATGGAATATATGGGGTCGAGCCCACTTGGGATTTTTTTGTGGATGCTATCAAGGAACAATATTACCATGTTGGTAACTATGATGACCAATACATGAGATGAACCACGCTGCATCAAGAGAGGGGCCAAGAAGTATCAAACTTGACCAACACCTTCCATACCTTGTGCACCAAGCTGGGTATCAAATATTCTAAGCAATATTTGGTTCTGAAATACCATGGGGCTCTCCACAAGTACATCCAAACCGAAATGGATTTCCTAGACATCTCACGTTGGGATTTTCCTATCGATATGTTGTCAAAATCGAGAAGAAATTTAGGCACCAAAACAAACGGGATTTCGGGTCTACAAATACGCAACAACCAAACTATGATAAAGATGACCCTAACAAACACCCTCCCGAAAACTCATCCAATCCATAGGAAAATAAGGGTAACAGAAAGACGAAGGACACTAGAAAGTTGTGTGATTTCCACAAAATACCTTAGCACAACACTGATGAATGTCACTCAAAACAATAATTGGTGGTTGATATCAAAGACAAGGATTCAAACCCTAATTTAGAATCTGATTCATAAAATACTGGGAGAAGACATATCATCGACTCAGACCCCACAGCTGTTGTCGCGAAAACAAAAAATCAACCAGAAAAACCATCAGATCCTTAGGAGGGGGAGCACCTTATTCATTCATAAATGTGGGTGAAGGGGACTCCATTGCATTTTATTGTTGATAGCGGAAGCCAAAAAAACCTCATCTCAGCATAGGTCATCAAACAGTTGGGATTGTCGACAAAACCACACTCGCAACCATACAACATTAGGTGTCTTTTCCAAGAACGTGAACTCCGTTGCAACTAGCAGTGTTGATTGTCATACGGAAGGAATCCAGACCTTCAAGGATGAGGTATTATGTGATGTTTCCCCGTTGTATGTCTGTGATGTTCTCTTTGGCCAACCATATATGTGGAAGCTCCATGCTATCTATGAGTCTTGACGCCGTAGTGTCATTGTTACTCTAGGGGTCATCTCTACAGGATACCAGAGGTAGTTTCAACTACTGTCCCACCTAAATAATGTCGCAAGGTAGTATCTCATACTACAAAAATCACCTTCTTCACAGTTTATTCAAAAGGTGAACAAATGAACACCGCAACCACTACAGCCTCAGTCCAAGAACCTTCTATCCAACATAAGCGGGTCAACAAGATGGCAACAAACTGAAAATATTCCTTCTACACACATTCATCTCATGTATCCAGATTGGTTAAAAAGGTCCAACCCGTCCAGCCATAGGTTTGTGACAACCTTCAACAAGCTAAGCAACACAACTTTTCCAGCAAGGCAAGCAACTCATCAAGATGTTGATTCAACAAACACTTTTCCCTCTCCCCTGGGAATTGAATGAAATGGATACCATTTATTCCTAAGGAGGGAGGAATGATCCAAGTGGATATTAGTGGCCACCCACCTATTCCAACTGGCTCAAAACAGTCTTTTGACAACTTACTATTTTTACAGTTTTTCGGTTCCTAAACTTTCAGGGCCATTTTAAGGTCCTAAATGAATTTTTTTCGGTATCGAGCACCTCAATGAGCAAAATGCTCTAATTGAGCCCCCAAAATGAATATTCTCGAATATACCTTTCCAATGAGGTATCGTGCACCCCAAATGGATATCGTATGCCAAAGTTACGTCCCCGAGAATTTGATACACCAAACTACCCAAAACAGGGTCCACAAAACTGTTGGATTTTCATCTTCCGGGGTTAGGGTTTGGGATTTTATTTATGTTAAAAAAGGATTTTAGAGCCTCATTGTAATCATATTCTTGTGAATGTGAGTAGTCATCACATCTCTTTTCAGAGATAAGATTCCACCATTCTAGCGAGTCTTTCACTTTGTATTTCTACAGTTTTGTACATTTCGCTCATGAATAGAAATTGTGTATTAATGCATCTTTGTGTTTATGGTTGCATATGTGATATATTTATGTTATATTATTGGATATATGAGATATATTTGTACATTTATTTATTATATCTCCTCTCTATTTTCATGTCGAAAATAATTCGTATCAATACCACTACATCAAACCCATTAAAGTCAACTGTAGGAATGCCTCTCCTAGCCACCAAAGCTCAGTTAATGAAGTTGTGGATTTCCCCAACATTAATCAAAACTGTTACATGTTGTACTTTTAATACCCCACAGACCCTGAAGTTGTGAAATCTAGGAACACCGAATAGAGTGGAAGTAGTCCCACTCTTAACCTCCTCATGTGGATGCTCAACATGTGGACTGTCATGCTCGTTGTCTTGTGCCTGCCTCGCTTCCTCCTTTCCATCATTATATGAAAGTACATATATATAGTTGACCTTTCCCTTTCCCAAACACTTGTGACCAGGTTCCCAAGTCTCCTTGCAGCTGAAAAAAATGTTCTTTTTTCTCAGTTCCCTCGTATAATCGTCATCCAATCTATCTCTCCTGGTCCACTCCTTTTGGAAGGGTTTCTTTTGTTTGTTATTCCGAGGAATGAAATGTTTAGGAGGAAATTTGTTATTTGGGATTAAATGCTCCATGTCCCTTTTCCTAGTGATGGAATCTTATAGAGATCCTGGTTTGAAGGCCTTAACCCACCCACAGAGGGGTTCAAATAATCCTTCATTGAAAAGCATAACCAACATGTGCTCAGACACATCTATCACCATGACTACGATCCTCTAAAACTATGAAATGTAGGTATATTTCGTCCCACTCTACCTGAGTTGTGATAACTCTCTAAAGTGTAACTCTGGGTCACTCCTATCAAATAGGTCCATAAGTCTCTGTGTGAAGTCCAAGTATGATGTAATACATGCCTGCCCCAACGTGACTAGCCCATGGTACCACCAGTCGTGGGCCTCTACATCCAAATGCAAGGTATCATATTTGATGTATTTTGACTTGGTCATTAGGTTCATTTGGAAATAAGTGCCCAACTTTTCTACCCACTCCCTAGGAGTGCATTTTCTAGAGCCATCAAAGTAAGGAATGGAAAATTTACCAACTTTTCTCTAAATCTCCCAACTATGTGGGCCCTTGTTGAAATCTCTAGGCCTATTCTTGTACTTGATAGTACATAAATATTGTCAAGACACGAATTCCTTAAAATCATCACCAAGAGTCTGATAATCCCTCAAATAATTCGTGAAATATTCCCCTTGTCCTTGCTTCCCTTGATTTCCATCTTGTTGTCCTTCCAAAAATTGAGGTGTATGAGGTCTTGTAGTCACTCTACTAATGGATCCAATTTGATTCTCTGTAGGTACATTTGTATTTATCCCTTCAACACGGTTTCCATTGTGACCCTGGCTTCCATTAGTCCCTCTTTAACCATCATTAGGTGCATTGTTTTGTCTCCCTTGAGTATTTTCCACAAGCTAGGTGAGAATATCAACCACTTGTTGCTTCCCCCTTCCTATGTCACTTTGTACCCTTACTATGTCATTCTGTCCCTTTACCAAGTCATTTAGAATATGCATAGCACTATCATCTGACTATTCATTTATGTCCCCCATGCCTTCATCTCCTTCTAAATTTGTCTGAAAAATATTTTTTTCTCCTCTATACCTTCTTCTGTTGTATGTGACATCTACTCCTTCCCACAAAATCATCAAAGTAACATGCAATACACAGGATTGAAGGAACACCAACTTTGATACCACTGTAATAACCCTCCTTATTGTTGATACGATTTTTTGTTTACTATTGTTATTTTTTTCTGATTATATGGTTGAGGACTTTCGTCAAATAGTTTTCCAACACACTCAAAACCCACTGTAAAATCCCTTTTTCTGCAGTTGTGTTTTTTTGTTTGCTGATTTGTTTTCTTGCTGTGTTTTTCAATGGATAAACATGGGTTTGGTGCCAAATAAAATATGTATAATTCATACAAACTATAATAGAAATATTGCAATTGAAATATCTTAGCCAAACAACAAAATGATACCAAAATCTGATCTGATTTTTATTATATTCTGATATATTACATATGCATGGAAATATAGAGATTCTGATCAACCTCTCCACTAAGAATACTGGCCCACATAACAACAATGGCCTTCAAACGATGAATGTTTCCCCTCTACAATAAAATCGCCCCCCTACAACTAGGAACACGACCCCTTCAAAGAAAATGGTGGCTCCACCAAAGTGTATGACCTCCTCTCCAAAAGATCTCAGCCCCTGCTGAAATAAAATGTGTCCCCTAGAAGGAATGTTCCCTCACCCAAGAAACTCGATCTCTGAAAAGAATATTTTGTCCCCTTCAAGAGAGAAACTCAGCCTGCATTAGAAAACTCGACCTCCACTCAACAACTCAACCTCAAGAAGTATAATTCAGTCTGAATAAGAAGAAATATGGCTTTTGAAAACCCCATTATGCCATAAAATATGATTCTTTATATTCAACAATGAATGCAAGTGGAAAATATGAATGATATTCCCAAATTAATTAGCTAGGGAATAATCTTTGACCACTGAAACCAATTCTCCACAAGGGTTTCACTTCAAAACCCTCACAAGCCACTAGAGCTCTCTCCAAATCAATTTTAGAAGAAATGATCAATCATAATGAGAGAGGGAACTCCTAATCTCTCCTTTATTTCCCTTTCATCTTTTTTTTTACCCTTTTACCTTTTTGCTGACCTTTTTACCTTTTTACCTTCACTTAAATGATTAAAGTGACTTTATAAGGTTCACCTTTGATATTTTCCCAAAGACACTTTAGAATACCTCTTTTTTACTTAATTACTTAATGTCACTTTATAAAAAAATACCTTTTCCACCTTAAGTGACATCAAATAATCAATTAATCCCATTTTTCATCGACTATGTCCTACGGGAATCAAATAAACCACTAAGTCATCCTCCTAGAGAGAATCATTTGGAAGGGGATATTGCACTGAAATAATTGGTGTATTCAATAACAAATTCAATTGTATATCCCTTTTTACCTAACAAAACAAAAAATGGATGGCTCGAGTCCACTTGTTATCTAACGCCTCCATCCTATTGATCATAACTTAATCCCAAACCAATGGTTCTTGTGGTCTCAAAGAAATATTAGTAGTAGTTTGTGTCTTCATCCATCCATACAATAGACAGGGAAATTCGACAAAGAAAAGTTCATGCATATAAGAGTAGAGATATGTGTCCTTCAATCACTTCACATTAGTATTGAGACCTTGAGTTTCCCATTGAGAAAAATCATCTTCCTTTGCATTCAACCAATCTTTAATTTCTTTCTAAGATGGATACCACCTCATTTTTTTCCTTCATCACTCAATACAAAACCTTTAGGTTGCGTCAACAGAACTATTTGTTGGCTTAGTCACACTTGCACGTGTCTTTCTTAACGTTGGGGGGTTGAAGACCCAGGGTTCATCCAAAGTTTACCAACAAAGCCCCCAAGGAATCGACATATCAATCCTTGGCCAAAGATTGAAGAAAATACTGAAGAAGGTCTCACCTGAGACACCACGAGGATCACATAGACCATCTGGTCTTCGTTCAATGATGATGAAGGACTAATTGCAAAAAATTCCATCCGAGTTAGCATTCAGACAATCCATTGAAAAATACTTAAAAACTAATGGTATGCAACAATAACACACACATGCAATTAACACATGAGTAACACATCATAAGACCAAAATACCTGCAACTTTATTATCTCCATTCCACCATCACAAAAATACATTAAGCAACTCATAAATTGAAAGTGAGAGAGACTTGCTCTCTTATAAATTTTCCTAGTGTTACATTACATAGAGCCACGCAATTCCTTTTAGAATATGAAAATGTGAAAGATTCAAACTTACAAATAGAGACATTACAGAACATAGGTTCAGAGTGAGCTTAATGACAACAATACCTAGAACTATCAAAACAAGAACCAACTAACTAATGAGCTAACTCTATTTTTATTGTCGCAACTCCCTTTTATTTTCTTCTCGACTCTGGAGCTCTATCACTTTTAGTTCTACCCCACTCGCTCCTCTAACTTTCAATCCCACACTCTTCTTCTATCTTCATTAATTCCATGTAGCATATTTGGAATCATGGAAATCTCAACTACCTTGATAGCTCATCTTCTTTTTTCTCCATGTTCCCTCATGTTTCCTGTAGTAATCATTTGGGGGGATTTCCTGAAGATTCTTTCTTGATTCCGACGTGCATGCAGTGTCTTATTTATTTCTAATGCGGATCACAAAACTCAAATTGACATGCATTGGAATAACTTGAATTGGTGTGCAATAACAAAAAAATATTTCACATGTGCGCCTTCTGTCACCTGTTGGACAGTTACTTGAGAGCATGCAAAACTGGAATAGGTGTGCATGACTTTGTTTATGAGCGCGTACAATATTTACCCAAAAATTTGGGTGCCAACAAACTCTAACACCTATAACCCCAATAATCCCTAATTTTCCTTAATCCCTATAATCCCATAAAGTTATAACCCTAATGTGCATGCTTCTACAACTAATGGTGTCAACACAAAGAGCATGTTTCACATTTTCTACAAGTTAACATATGATAAGTCAATTAGGAACCATTCTTTTAAAGTGTGGATAATTGATGAATTGATTTAGAGTAGCTTATGCCTTACTTATTTTAGACTAAGAAACCCCATCATTAACTAGATATTAGTGATGGTTGGAATTGGGGATGCATGGTTCTTTAAATAATTTTTTCTTTTTTGGTTAGGAATCACCTTTAAGAATATGCATTAATCATCTCAAGGCCCTTGTGTAATATAATAATTACATAGAGGGAATTGCATGGGGCATGCTTCTAGTTTTATGAACAATGGTAGGGAGCTTTGGGTAGATTAAATTATTGCAATTTGATTTTATAAAGTATGGTGATGCAAAATTGTAAAGTATGGTTAAGAAGTAGTTATTGACATTGCAAAATGATGTTTAGGCAATTGAAGTGATGCTTATATGTCACTATATCAACATTTTAGCATGGATAAAATGATTCCCCTAACGTTACCAAAATGATGTTCACTTGAGAAATAATTGAAACTCAAATCTTCTAGTCAAATCAACAAACAAAACGTTAAATTAGTCTCCAATCTCGTCACAATAATACAATATTTAAAAATATTATGTTTTAGTCTAAGGGAAAGTATGGGAAGGTTTAAATAGGTAGATCCTTACATAGAGCAATACACACTACGACATTATATATAGAAACACATAGATATACTGATAGACATACCCAAGTAGTGGGAGAATCATCAATGCATTTTATTAGATAGCCAAAACAGTTTGTCTTTCCATTACACACACACACACACACACACACACACACACGCACACACACACATATCTGTATGTAAGATGTACAGTTACCAATCAGTTACATTTCTTAACTTTTCTATCAGTCGACTCTAATTGTCTATTCGACCGACTTTCCTAACCAACTACTGCAGTCAACTTGACTAGTCGACAGAGCCAACTGGCCCCTACAACACATCGATACAGTGATGTTAGGAATATTTTTTCTTTGAGTTACATCTAATTCTAAATCCCAAAATGAGACAAAGGGTTTATGTCAAAATTAACATCGTAATAAACATCATTTTTTTCCCCATATGTATCGGTGCATAAGTGATGCACCTAACAAAAGTGATGCAATACTCACAAATATAAGTGATGCACTCATGCAAGTAAGCGACACACCTAACATAAACAATGCATTGACACACATAAAAAATGCACTTAACATAGGTGGTGCACTCTTTCACATAAGCAATGCAACTAACACATAAGAAACAAACTTAACATAAGCACATAAGCAACACACCAACACATATAAAGGATCCATTGATGCACATAAAAGACACACCAACCATGTAAGTGATGCACTCATGCAAATAATGAATGTTCCTAACATAATTGATGCACTCACACACATCATTGACACGTCTAACATAAATAATACACTTGCACACATAACCAACACAATTAACATAAGGGATGCACTAATGCAAATAATTAAAACACCTGAAATAAGTGGCACACTCTCATAATAAACACACTCAATCATAAGTGAAGCACTTGCACTCATAACTTATGCAATGTATGCATGCACTAACTTTTGTGTATGTAAGTGGGTCGATTATGTACATGAGTGCATCACTTATGTGTGTGTCATTGATGCATCCACAAATAAGTGATCCACTCATACCTAATGCACTCACCCATATAAGTAACACCCACACACCCACACACAATCAATAAAATTAGACTTTTAAGTGATGCACTCATTCATATAAGTGAAGCCCTCATACATAATTGGAACTGTCATAGACATAAGAAACACTCTCTCATATAAGTGGAACGCTCACACACCTACATAAGTGATGCACTTAGACATCCACATAAAATATGTGCACAACCACCCACAAAACTCACACATATACACACTCACATAAGAAACACACACACACACACACACACACACACACACCTAACTTAGAAACCCACATGAATGGAACTTACACACATAAGATGATCCAGATTTATGAGAGGAATGAATTGACTAACAAACTAAATACAACAACATAGAGATATGGAGAACAACAACATATATCCAGTGAACAATATATTCTATTGAATAAATGAAATAGGTTGACACTGTAAAACTGTAGAACTGAAAACAACTTGCTCGAATGGTGGTTACTATCTCTGAGAAGATATGTGGCTGCTACGCGCATCCGTCTAACAAGAATGATTACAATGAGGCTCCAAAGGCCTTTTTAACATTACTCATGAATTCCAAAACCATAGAAATCCAAAAACCTAACCTTAGGAGATGAAACACCAAAATTTATGTGGGCCTTGATGGGCAAGTTGGTACCTCAAATCCCTGGGGTCGTAACTTTTGCATACGACCTCCATTTTAGGCGTGTGATAGCCCATTGGAAATTTATTTTTGAGAAATACACATTACACCATCAAACTCTAAATCTATCTACATTTTGACAATGGAAAGCAAAAAAACGTTGTTTAGGGCCCCAAAACGTCCCTGGAAGTATAGAAAGATATGTTGACATGAAAACATCCAAAATAAGCCAATTGGATTAGGTGGGAAGCCACCACTCTCCACTTGGAAGATGTGTATGGATTTAGATAGCCCTAGAAGTGTAGAACCCAACAATTACAAATAAGTACAAAAGAACAAGTTGAACTAAAAACTATCAAGAGGAGTCAACTGGAATAGGTGGGTGGCCACCAATAGCCACCTGGATCAGCCCTCCCCCCTTAGGAAGTAATGGTCTCCATTGAATTGAGTTCCCCCATCAAGTGAGGAAAATTATGTTGAATTTGGCCCTCGGTGAGCCACTTTCCTTGGTGTAGGAGTTGCCCTGCCTTGACAACCAGATAAAGTTGGATCCTCTATTGGCGAGTTCCCTTGACCTATGTGTCCACAATCTGATCAGTGGATGATTGTTCCATGCAGTCAGGTTTGAGCTATGTTTGTGTTAGTTGTACTGTGGTCTTTGAGGTTTCCAATAATGGTGGAAAATATGGCCAAAGGAGGTCCACATTGAAGACTGGGTGAAAGCCAAGGAAGGGTGGAGTGTTGAGCTCAAAATCATTGCTACCCAAAACCTTGGTGATAGTGTAAGGCCCATAGAGAAGTAGGAGGAGCTTCCGATGGGGCCCTGTAAGGTTCTCTTTCTGCAAATTTAACTAGACCTTGTCTCCCATCAGAAATTTGTACGATACCTTGTGTTGATAATGGCGTTGTTTGTACTTAGCATTGACTTTCTACAAAATATCATCGACCTGTTGGCAGATGTGTTGAATCCTATCAATGAATCTTGTGCCTTTGTCGGTCTCAGTTTGAACATGGGAATATTATGTCTGTGTGGTTACAAGAGGTAGTGCAACATCAATGGTACCCAAGGGTTGGAATCCCAACCCCACCTAGAATGGGCTATGGACGGTAGAGCTATGGAGAGCTKTTATCAGATAAATAAGTAGGTGCAGACACTAACTGATCTCCCTAGATCCACCTAGATCTAGAACAAAACACACCAGAACATGACACTTTCCTTAAGTTTTAGATATTGAATTTAGTAACTAAAGAGGGATGGGTGACATACCGTTTAAACGTCGCTCCCTCTCACCATCGCCATCCTAGCTTTGTTCCAACGCTCATACAATGATGAACTTGCAAAAGAATGCAACCAACCAAAGTGATAGCAATAGCATAAACTCAATATAAACCTATGTATGCGATCAAGGAATCATACAATAAAACACAACAAGCTTTATAGGAAAGAATCATATTAAATGTGAAAGAGAGATTACAACCATGGCCTTGATGTTGTAATGTCCCTTCCAACTACCCTTCGTTCCCCACACACTTCCACTCCAAGAATTCTGAGAGCATAGATATGATAATATTCACAATCTATCTTGACAAAGGCAAAACTCAAAGACACTCCAACCAAGCTAATAATTCTAAGCCAAATCCAACTTAGTCCAATCCAAGATAACTTTCTCCATGAGAGCTCCTCTCCTTTTATAAGCTGGAGAGGATAAGGTGGGGAGGTTAGGATGATCCCACTAAATCATGAAAGCGAGTAAGATCCAAACCTTTCGGATGCCACCTCACCATGTAAGTTTCTCCTTCTAGAAGATTCGAGAAAACACTCGTTTTTCCCATGTGTAAGCATTATCGCACCCTACCTATAGAGCAACCTGTGAACCTCTCGCAACCCAGCTACGGTGCAACCTACGAGAATCAGACATTCTCGCACCCTGCCTTTAAAGAAACCTGCGAACTTCCTTTTTTATAGGGTTTTTACAAAGGAAAATGCAACTTCTTTTCTTAGGAAAAGTTCTTATCTCTTCCTTCTTCAGGAACTCAGGCCACTGACCCCTTTGAAGGCAACAGATAGGTTTACATCATTAACAGTCATAGGGGTGACGAAAATAATGTGTAACAAGAGCCCTATTGTAACGGTGTTGAACATAGGGAAGACTCTCATCCCATGTACATGGATTCTTAGAGTTGTACATGCGCAAGATGTGCACAATTATCTGATTGACGACCTCTGTTTGGCCATCGGTTTGGGAGTGGAAATCAATGTATTTATTGAGTTTGGTGTCCAAAAGTGACCAGAGACTTGACCAAAATGTGTTGAGGAACCTGCTGTCCTGATCGGAGATGATGGTCTGTGGTATCCCAAAATGGACCCACACTCATTCAAAGAAGATCTTGGCAGTATCTGCCATTGTGATGCTCTTCTTGTAGGCTGTGAGGATGGCCATCTTCGAAAGATGATCAACTACCACAAATACACAGTCATTTCCTTGCTTGGTGGATGGAAGGCCATACATGTAATCCATTGAGATGGATTCCCAAGGATTCTTGGGAGTAGGAATAGGGGTGTATAAGCCTTGCTTCTTGATGGTTGGCTTGGCAATGGCACAAACAATGCAAGATTTGATATACTTGTTGACGTCCTGTCGAAGTTTTGGCCAATAAAAATGTTTCTATAGAACAACCACAATTTTCTCCATGCCAAAATGTCCTGTCATCTGACTATAGTGATCCTCCCAAATCATCTTTACACACTCGCTTGCAAGAACACATAGATGGCCCAAATGGCATAACATTCTGTCCTGAATGTGAAAATATGTGACATTCACGAATATACCCAAGAGCTGATAGGTGGTGGAGAAGTCGAGATCTTTCTGATAAAGTTGGGGCCACTCAAAATCCTCATGTCCATAGGAATGGAGCATGGTGGTGAGTGCAGCCACAAGAGGTCTACTGAGGCAGTCAACGACACAATTTTTTCTCCCTGTCTTATACTTGATGTTGAGATGAAATTGTTGCAGGTAGGTGGACCACTTCTGATGGCAGTTGTTCTACAACTTCCCTTGTGTTTGTATGAACTATAGAGGCTTGTGATTAGTGTGGATGATTGTCTCCTTTCCCAGAATGTAATGTTTCCATTGATGACATTCTTGTACAATGGAATACATTTCCTTGTCATAGGTGGGGTATTTACAGACAATATATGAGAGTGTCTCACTATGGTATGCCACCGGATGACCTTGTTGAGTGAGAACTGAGCCTACAACATAGTTAGATACATTAGTCTCAATCTCAAATAGTTGTTGCAGATCGGGTAAGGAGAGTACTGGAGTTGAGCACACACGATGCTTTAGATCATCAAATGCTCGTTGTTGTTCCTTCCCCCATGCGGAATTTTCTCCGTCACCGACCTTGGTCACTTGGATGAGGGCCCATGCAATATGGGAGAATCCCAACACGAACTGTCGGTAGAAGTTGGCGAGTCCCAAGAAGCTCTGAAGCTTGGTTAGTGTGGTCAGGGCTGGCCAGTCACAGATGACTTGGATCTTAGCTGGATCAACATGTACCCCATGCTCATCAATAATGTAGCCCAAGTATTGGACCTTGTTCATGCCAAAGGAGAATTTTTCCAAGTTGGCATATAGCTTGTGTTGTCGCAGAGTGCCCAAAACCTGCTAAAGATGAGGATGTCATCCAAATATATCACCACAAAAGAGTTGGTGAAGGGTCTCAATACATCATCCATCAACCTCATCAAAGTTGTTGGTGCATTTATTAAGAAAAAGGGCATGACCAACCAATCAAAGAGACCTTCTTTAGATTTGAAATCTATCTTCCATACATTAGTTGGTTTGATGGGAACCTGGTGGTAGCCAGAGTTTAGGTCAATCTTGTTGAATAACTTGTTCCCCTTGAGTTGATCATGAAGGTCATCAATTCTGGGAATTGGGTACTGGTTCCTGACTGTGATTTTGTTTAATGCTCTGTAATCAATGAAGAGCCGCTAGGTCCTGTCTTTCTTCTGTACTAGTACAATCGGGCTCTCACAAAGGGAGGATATGGGTATGATGTGCCCCTTTGGAAGAAGCTCTTGGATTTGATGTTTGATTTCATCATTTTCCATCAACAAGCAACGATAGACTAGTCCATTATGAAGAGGTGCGTCGAGGGTTAGATCAATTGGATGCTTGAATTGGCAGTGCATCGATACCCCGGTGGGTGAGGAGAAGATGTCTTTGTACTCTTCCACGATGTCGTCCACTTTCTTTTGTTGCAAAGAGAGGCTTTGTGTAGAGGCCAAGGATGTGGCGGCAACCTTCTTCTTACTATGAGCATGGATCACAAAGAAGACGAACTTGTCGGTCTATGAAATGACCTTATTTCATTTCTTAGCAGAGATTAAAGAAAAAGCGGTAGGCGACACTATCTCTAGTATCCTGTACAATTATCTACCTAAAGTAATAATAACACTGCAGGGTCTAAACTCATATACAACATGTCTCTTCCACAAATATGGTTGTCCTAAAATAACATCACAAACTTAAAGGGGATATATATCACACAATACCTCGTCTTTGAAAGGCTTGATGTCATAGGGCATACGACACTGTTGGCTGACACAAAGATCTCTTCCTTGGAGAAGCTATCCGATGGTGTAGGGTTATAGTTGTGGTGTCATCGGTAGGTCCAACTGCTTGACAACCTCTATTGAGATCACGTTCTTCTGAATTCCGCTATCGACAATGAAATGAAGCGGAGCCCCCTTTACCCACATCTATTATTGAAAGAGGATTTCCCCTTCTTCTGGTTATTTTGGTTCTCTTGGCTGGACTTTGGTGGTAGCGACAGTGGCATTGGGTTCAACATCGATAATCCGCTTCCCTCCTTCTAGATTTGATTCGGAGTCAGAATCATCCTCTGACTCGAAAGCTTTCAACTCGGCCATGAGTGACTGCTTGGAGCAACATTTTTCGGTGTTGTGCCAAGGGTTTTTATGGTATTCACACCATTTTCCCATGTCCTTCTTCAACTTCTCATTACCCTTCTTCTGTTGCAGCTTGGACTAGTCGTACTAAGAGTGGCCATATTTACTTTGTCCCTTATTGTGTGGTTTGGGGCTACCTTTTCCTTTCTTCGGATGTGAGGAGTTTGTAGATCCAAACTCTCGCCTCTTCTGCTTAAATTTCTACTCGATATTGACCTCATATCTATAATCCGTACCCAATGATGCGATGTCTAGAAACTCCATTTCTGTTTGAATGTATCTATGAAAACAACCACAGTATCTGAAAACCAGATGTCGCTTAGAGTCTTTGATACCCAACTTGGTGTGCAGGGTATGGAAACTATTTGTGAAAATGGTACTGTCTAGTCCCTTCCCTAACGCAAGGTGGTCCGTCTGGTGTACCGGTCCTCATAGCTTCCAATAGGGTAGTACTATTCTTTAATGGCATCCTTGAAGGAATCCCATGTGGGGGTGACCACAAAGATTGCATATTCCTCTATGGCCCTTTGCTCAGAGTAAGTATCTGATGCAGGAGCATCTACGACGTCATGACGCGAGCCAGCGTGGAGGGAAGAGAAGGACAGCTGGACAACACCAGCGCATACATTTTTGAATCACGATGAAGATTGTTGCGCCGTCGTTTGAATGAACGCATTCATATGAAGCGCACTTGTATTGTAATGTAGATAAGAAGACATTAAATAGTTTTAATGCTGGTAGATAGGGTTAGCTGTAGATTAGATAGTTTCATTTCCAAGAGGGAAAACGAATATAGGCACCCTCCTTGTGTAATTGATTATCATTTTTTAGCATTAGGAAGCAGAGCAAGAGAGGGCAGAACAAAGAACTTGTGAAGAACCCCCATGTACAGATTGAATAAATAGAAGGAAGCTTTGATTCAATTCCATGGTTGTGTTTGAGTTGTGTGTGTTGTTGATGTTATGTTGTTGCATACTTGCTTCTCTTTATGCTTATCTTCTATATGCTGCATATGTGATTGCATATCAGGTTCGAAACCTGAGAGAATGAGTGAATGAGTTTCAATTGTTTCTCTGTTTGAGCTAGGAGATTCCGGCATAGAGTGTAGTCGAATTCCTCCACATAGAGTGCATTGAGGAGGCTCTACAGTTAAGCTCTCATTATCTTCAACTCGGAGTTGATTTGTGTTATTCGAGCCGTGCAAGTGAAGTGCAGGTCGGATTGAAGTCCCAGTAGCAAGTCTGAGAAGGGTGAGGCCGGGTTTGCTGTGACTGTGAATGCATAGGACCTGGAAGACTTCAACACGGTTGAGAGTTGTTGAAGGTCGAGTGCGAGGAGCGTGCTCGAAAAGATCTCTGAAGGAGTCAGAGTTACAGAAGCTCAAGAGGGATAACACCTTTACTTCACGGAGGGAACATACCCCAGTGAAGTTCATACAGAGCGAAGGTGGTAAAGCGGAAAACTCTTCAAGAGGAAGAGAATCGACGACTTGAAGTTGTCGAGTAGATCTTCGAAACCCCCGCAGACCGTCAGATCGCGGAGGAGCTGCGAGGGAATTAACTCGCAGTTGCACGGAGGAGTTCGTTTGCCATTTCATATCGGCATATCGGGTTTGGCGAGTGCAAGAGTTTCATGCACGTCGAAATCGCGAGTCGTGATTTCCCAATTTAGTCGGAGCCGTCGATCAGGGCAAGGATGCGTGGCATTGGATCCCGGGAGAGTCTGGGTTCGGCGCTCGGCGATTACGACAACAGGATTTTTGCGTCATGGATTCGCGATCCATGAAATCCCGAAGTGATGTGGTCACGTGGGACCCAAGGGAGTAAGTGGAAGACAGGTGGCGCAGTCACGGAGGATCAACATCTCGGTACTCGGGGTTTGTAATCACCAAAGGTCTACCTCGCGGATAGCATTTTCCCGAGAGGAAAATCCCCGACATGGAGTCGTTGATTGTTGACCCATCGACATTCGGGACTCGGTGTTTGAGTGGCACGAGACAGTGTTACGAGCCTCGCGATATCGCGAGACCCGATCTTCCGATTCGCGAAAGGGAGATCACCAAGAAGTTTGTGGGTGAGAACCTCCTAAGGGAGTTGGAAGAGCATTTGACTCTTCGGGCCGGTGAGAAAGAGAAGGTCCTAGTGAGGGCGACCAACTGCTGCGAGAGTGCGGTCGACGTCAAGTGGTATCAGAGCGGGAAGTGGAGCTCTCTTTGTTCAGGTAGCAGGGAGAAGCAGATACACCATGCCGCCCAGAAGAGAGAGGCAATCTCTTGATCGTGAGGACAGGGATGCCCGAAGAAGGGGTAGGCCAGCAGGAAATGATGAAATAGAGCGAGAGATGAGAGATCTCCGAGCCAGACTTGAAGAGATGGAGACCACCCAGAGACGTGGTGTTGGTGCAGCAGAGTTCAGTGACCCCGAGATTGAAGAGGAAGTTGGACACGATGCTGAGGAGGTCACAACAGAGGATGCATCAACCGAAAGGCTGATTAGAGCCATTTCGAGGATGAGCTCGAAGATGAAGATGGACCTTCCCGTCTATGAGGGAAGTCTAGATGCAGAAGAATTGCTGGATTGGATCCGAGCATTGGATACCTACTTCGATTACGAAGATATCGAAGAAGACAAGAAAATAAGGCATCCTGTTACCAAGCTGAAAGGACATGCAGCCTTATGGTGGGACGAGCTGCAGGCGGACAGGCGTTCCAAAGGAAAATATAAGATCAAGAGCTGGGATCGGATGATTGCCAAGATGAAGGCGAAGTTCATTCTGAGGGATTACCAGATCACTCTGTTCAGGTGCATGCAGAACCTGAGACAAAAGTTGATGACAGTGAAAGAGTACACCGAGGAGTTCTACAGACTCAACATAAGAGCTGGTCATCGGAAGAGTGATGACGAAAAGGTGGCAAGATACCTGAATGGTCTCAGGTATGACATTCAGGATGAATTGAGCATGATGACCATCCGAACAGTTGAGTATGCGTACCAGATGGATCTAAAAGCTGAAGAGAAGATGAGACACAAGCAGGGACAGCGAGGGCGAGGACGAAGCCAGCCCAGAGGCAAGATAGTTGCCCAAGAGAAAACTCAGAAGCCTCAGGGTAGAGCTGAAAGAGGTGGAACCTCGCAACAGAGGCAGACACAAACAGAACCAAGGCAACAATATGCTGAGTCGAGGAGGCAGCATACTGAGCAGGGTGGCGGATATGCTGACGCCAACGTAATTCCTCGTACCCGAGGTAGAGGAAGAGGTCGTGGAGGAATTATCACATGTTTCACATGTGGTAAAGACAGACACAAAGCCATTGACTGTCCAGACAGGAAGATGGACGGAGGAAAATCTCACATCACAGAGGCGCAGAGGCGTGATGCTAAAAGCGAAGATGCGGACAGCGGAAGATCGCTTGGGACGCACAAAATTCTTTTGGCACCTGAGAAAGAGGTGGACAGTTCAGTGCAGCGGAGCAGACTGTTCAGGACAACTTGCAAAACCAAGGGCTGGAAATGCAAGGTCATAGTGGACAACAAAAGCACCGATAATCTCGTTTCGACCGAGATGGTGGAAAAGCTGGAGCTGAAAG
>ML789915.1:0-30183 GCA_009831015.1 Picea engelmannii | reverse complement strand
AGTCTCACATGACTAGTTTTGGATTAGTCAACAACCCTAACTTGAAATAATCATAACTTTGTACCTGTAATGAATAAATATATGAAACTGATACACAATGTTATTCAGTGTGTTTTTTGTAATTCCTCCATGTGTCACTACTTTTAACCTCTCATAAAAGGAGTTATAGCAAAAATGGCATACCTTGCTGAATTCTGGCTTATTCTAGAGAGCGACCTTGTAGAGCGTGTCCCACACATAATATTTGTTGAATCAATCTGAAACTATTACATAACATACTACAGATTGTAATCTAACCAACATATTTTTTCTTACTAAATTTGGATCTGTTATGAAGAAGTTATGACATTTTTACCTGAAACACCTTAGAAAGCATCATCAAAAGAATTTATCCTCCCTTGAATTCCGACCTTCTTTTCTTCACCTTCCCTCTGAAATTTAGCTTAGATATCCTTTGGTTACCTCAGACACCTATAGATATTCAATATGCTCAAGTGTGATCTAAAATGAGAGAGCCTTGCCTCTTATTTATACTCTCCAAGTAGCTTCCTTAAAAACATCTTCTAGGTCACTTTGCCCACTTTCCTTATTTTAGGGTTAACTCACTTCTAATTTATCCATTAAATTTATTATTTAAATAATTTCTTTTGTATTCACTTTGAATTATAGTACACTCTTCACTTCATTTTATTATTTACCTTCTAAAATCTCTTAAACCACTTTGACTACTTCGACCTTTTGGGGCTTCTAGATGACATATGAGGGTCCTCCAACTTCGTAAGGCCATAACTCTCAAACCCTGAGGAGTTAAGTGGCATTCCACATACCACCATAAATGGAATGATATGTACTATTCATATATAATAGTATTACCTGCAAGTATATAAAAAATCGTACCATTATCGATCAAACAAACTTGGGTCCATTACCCAAACTTGGGTTCTCCCGAGCTTTCTTCAAGGGTTGACATCAATGACAACCAACCTTAATCAACACAAGAAATACACTTACACACATAAGAAACATAATCTTGAAGGAAGATATGTGTGGCAATACTATCATAAAATAGCCAAGTTCAATTAGCAAGAGGCCAATGCCTCTATATATTACAAAATGTAACATAAATGAAGCAATGAAAGTCAAAAGACTAGAAGGTAGAATGTCAGGGGTTAGGTATGTTGAGTTGGAAAAGATATGGTTAATATCTCAAGACCATAACTCCTGTACTCATATTTGGGTGCACGCTAGCTCGTTGGAAAGAAAGAAGGAGAAAAATATGAGATTCAAAAGAGGTGCTAAAACAATTCAAAATAGACACAATAAGGGTGGAATCAGATGCAAAATAAATACTAAATAAACACAAAAGATGAAAAAAAAACAGCAAAGATGGAAGCACAAGCATGAAAAAATCAAGGCAAAGTAGATTCAAATGTGATGCTACATAGACATAAAATATTATAAAGGGATGTAAAATAGACACAAAAGGACACAAAAAAAAATGGATGCCAAAGGACTAGATTTCTTATCCCATTTTCTCATTTGCATGAAAGAGGATCAAATAAGGACACTATAGTATTGTATTATAGTAGTGGAAAAAATAATGCCACATAGAGTGTCCTTTCTTGTGTCGCAAAAACTTTGGAAAATTGATTAAAAACATAAATACAAAGGATAGAGATATAAAAAAGGATCCTATATGGCTATATTGTAGTAGTGTATATACTAGGTTGCCCCTATAATGTTGTTGCAACCCCAAAAAGATAGACTTTGTTGATTAGGAAAGATTCCCTTCTTAATTTGGATTTTAACCAAGTCACAGTCTCAATAGTCTCCAAGTTCTCCACCACTAGAGTAATGGTTTCCTTAGAAAGGGTCTTAGCTCTCATGCTTATGAAATACAATTCTTTCATACTAACATTCCCTCAAATAAATGGTGGGAAACATATTATTCCAACATGATTTTGTTAAACAATTTATCGAATCACCATAAGTTTATACATGTCACTAAAAGTAAGGGAAAATGTCTTAGGTGATATGGCTCAATTGTAAAGAAATCCCAATGATCTTGCTAGTTGTAGCATATCTTTTTGTGTTTCTGATTGTACATTTTCCTCGCCTTTCAAGTCGTCAATGCCTTTGAAGTATTATTGATCTGAAACCAAGGAGGGTCTTTTGCTAATCGATGGTATAGTGTATAAAGTAATGAAGTGTGCTCATCTATAAAGGAAAAATACACAGTTGCAAGAGAATTTTGAATAATCCAAACCTTGCAAGGTAATCTCTACTTAAAACCTTGAAGGTTGTTAGGCTATATTGTCCCCTCTAGAATAATAAATTTTAGCATATAATCCTAAAAAGTTCAACTTGAAATCCATAAATCCATTATTGGAAAACCTTGATTTCCTTTTCTAAAGGGTTTGTATTAAAATCACAAGAAAAAAAAACCTTGACATATATGTGATGTTGTATAATGAAATTGTTGAGGGAGTTGATCCACTCTTTCTTCTCCTTATTATTGTTTATAACATAAAACATGGTCTTTTATGACACTTTGCTTGATACTTGTGATGCAAAATCAAGATTGTGTAGGTTGAAATACTACTATCAACAAGGAGAAAATGAAAATGTATACCATATACATGCAAAACCCACCCCTATGGCTGCAAATTAACCCTCATATGCCATATTTAACCTCAAATAACTATCTAATCCATGTGGTACCTCTCCTATGGTTTGTAATCTTAAATAGTAGTTGTCACATGCTCTGGATTTTTATTGTTAAATTGATGCTCTGAATTTTTATTGTTAAATTTTTTGTTAAAACTTAAGAAAACCTGGAATAAGTTTATATATATAACCCCTATATGCAAGTACCCCATAAAAATTGGAAGGAGCGATCAAAACCTGATATCATATTTCTCCAAGAGACCATCTCGGCTGATAAAAAATCCAGAGATTTCGTGCATCAATTTCGCACATCTTGGGTCACTGCGGCTGTAAGCTCCATAGGAAATTCTGGTGGCTTGCTGGTGGCTTGGGATCCCGACCATTTTGATTTGAGACCCTTCCTGTCGAGGGGGGGAATTCTGTTGCTAGGATGCTACTTGGCTACAAATCAGGAGGTGGCATTACTAAACGTCTACGGCCCCTGCTTGGACAGACCGTTGTTCTAGTCGCACCTGGAAAATAGTGGTCTACTTTCCTTACCGAACCTCATTCTTGGAGGTGATATAAACATTATTTTATTGACATATGAACACTGGGGAGGATCCTTCTTGCCGGGTCCTACCGAAGCCTTCTACAGAGAGCTCTTCGCCTCGAACAATCTGATCGATGTCCTGCTGACCCGTCTAGTCCCTACGTGGCAAAATGGGTGCTCTGGACATGATGCTATAGCCAGACGCCTGGATAATTTTCTAGTTGCTGACGGTTTCTTGTCCTCTACAGTATTTCCAACCTCGTGGGTGGAGTTTCCCTTCATTTCAGACCATGCTCCTATCCTCCTTCAGCTGATCCTTCCTGCGCTACACCGATCGACTCCGTTCAAGTTCAACCACCATTGGCTATCATTTGATGACTACTCTGCTTTAGTCCACTCTATCTGGACGAACCCTTGTTTCCTATCCGAAGAAAACCCATAGCTACGTCTCGTATGGAAACTGAAAGTCCTCAAATCAAAATCAAAATCTTGGTATAAAGGAAAAAAAAACAACGGAAAAGTCCCGTTTACAAAAGATGGAGTCTGAGATTACTAAACTCATTCTCAATTAAACTACATCCGCCTTGACCGTGGAGGACTCAGCTAGTCTAAAGTCGCTTGAAACTAATAGAGCCTCCATCCTTCGTGAAGAGGAAAATTGCTGGAGACTGCACAGTCGTGCAACCTGGTTAAAGAGTGGAGATTCAAACTCCAAATTCTTTCACAAAGTGGCAAGTTTTAATAGAAACAAAAAGACCATTTGGTCAATTGAAAGCAACAGGGATGGGATTATTCACGGAAAGGAAGCTTTAAAGGCCGAGGTCGTCTCACATTTTAAACATCTGTACAAAGCCACCAACAATCTCAATCTTCTGGAGAAGTATTCTACGGCTAGCCTTTTCCCTCATATAGTTTCTGCAGAGGATGCCACTGACCTTTACAAACCTGTCACACTATCTGAGCTTAAAGACATTCTGTTACACTTCAAAAAATAGAGGAGTCCTGGGCCTGATGGCTGGACGACAGAATTCTTCATTTTCTTTTTTGATCTCGTAGGTGTGGATCTCCTCCAGATGGTGGAAGACTCTCGTATCAAAGGAAAGATTTCTGGAAGCCTTAATTCCACCTTCCCGGTCTTGATTCCGAAAGAAAACAACTCGCTCTCCTTCAATGACTACCGACCGATCTCCCTGTGCAACCTCATCTATAAGGTAATTTCAAAAGTTATCTCTAACCGGATCAAGCCCTTTCTTGGAAGGAGTCTCTCAGCGGAACAACTCAGATTCTTGAAGGGCAGAAGAATCCAGGATGCTATTGAAGCAGCCCACGAGTGCATCCACAGCATCAAGTAGAAAAATTTAAAGGCACTAGTCATGAAGCTCAACCTCAAAAAAGATTTTGACAGCATTGATTGGGAGTTTTTGAGACTAATTTTACACACAGTAGGCTTTGGAGACAAGTTTACTAATTGGATTCTGGCCTGTGTCACTAGTGCTAATTTTGCAGTGATGATCAATGGAGAGGCAACAAGTTTTTTGAAAAGTGAGAGGGGGCTCCGTCAGGGATGCCCACTCTCCCCTTACCTCTTTATCTTGATAATGGAAGGCCTTAGCCTCCTCCTCTCTAAAAGCTTCACCAAACACCACATTTCTAGCATAAAGGTTTCTAAGTTCATAAAGATCGTCCATCTTATGTTTGTTGACGATGTTCTCCTCATGATGAAAGCTGATCTAGAGGAGTGGTTAGTAATCCAGGACGTGCTACAACTCTTCTGCTCTGTATCGGGATTATCCATCAATTACTCCAAATCCTCAGTCCACTTCTGGGGACTAACTGATCTTGAAATTCTTCGCCTCAAAGACTCCATTCCCTTCACCTTTTTTGACTTGAGTGAAGGCTTCAGATACCTTGGTTTCCAGCTGAAGCTGGGAGCCTCCTCTCCTGGTGATTGGCGTTGGCTTGTGGCAATTTTTGAAAGAAAAATTGGCTTCTGGTGTAATAAGTGGTTGTCTCTGGGTGGTCGCTTTACCCTGGTAAAATCAGTGCTGGAAAGCCTTGCTATTTTCTGGATGACTCTGGAGAGGATTCCAAATAAGATCATTATTATTCTTCGAAGAATCTCTTTTAATTTTTTGTGGAATGGCCAAGCACGTAAACACCGTTTTCATCTTTGCAGCTGGGACTCACTGTCAAAACCTCGAAGGGCAGGGGGCTGGGGTCTCAAGAACCTCTCCACCTTCAACACAACCCTTCTGGATAGATCTTTTTGGAGAGAAGTCACTCACGACAACATTTGGCACCGAATCATTATGGAAAAATACCTGGGCTCCCAGCCGCTTTTCAACTGGCTTCGAAAGTCATCCTTTCAGCTGAAGAGGGCTTCTCCCTTCTGGAAGGGCCTAGTCGCTTCCTCTCTGGTGATACTCCATTGGCTCCGATGGAAGCCTGGCTTTGGTAAGGAGATTATCATCGAAAGGGATAAGATCCTTGGGCTGGAGGATAGTTCGTTACTCTCTCCGACTTTGAGTTCGCAACTCTGTTCTATAAATGTTTTGTTTCTAGCACAGGTTAGAGTACCGACTGGCGTCCTCTCTCTTCCGGACAATTGGATGGGAAACGACGACCTGTTTTTAAGTGGATCGGACACTACAGAATGGAACCACTTCACCTCTGCACTAAAAAGTGTCGGCATCTCCCTTATTGATGAGCCAGATTCACTTTTGTGGGCTGGAGGGGATGCTACGGGCATCATCACGGTAAAAAATATTTGCGTTGCTCTTCTTAAATAGCTGAACCTCGGTGCTGATAATTCATGGTTTCTCCAGCTGTGGAATTGGGCAATTCCTCTTAAATATAAACTCTTTATCTGGCTCGCTGGAAAAGAGAAAATTCTCTCCTGGGACATGCTCCGACGGAGAGGCTGGGAGGGCCCCGAAATCTGTCTACTTTGTAGCCGAGCTTCTGAAGACATCCACCATCTCCTGGTACACTGTGATTTCACTAAGGAGGTCTAGAATAGACTGCTCAAGCACTTTTCTCTTCCCTTTTCCTGGAGCGGCATCACCATCTCGGATTGTTTTACATTGTGGTCCACACAAAAATCTACTCCTCTTTGTTTGGCTGCCCATGTCTGCTCACAGATTTGGATAGAACGGAACATAGCGAATTTTGAGGATCGCCCTCCTTCCTTGCTTGCTGTTGTGCGCATAGTTTTTGCCTCCTTCTACTAGCAACCGTCTACGGTTAAATCCTTCCCTTACAAAGCTGTTGATTTTAAGATGCCTGAAGGGTACACTTTAGCTTGCTTCAACGAAGCTGCACAGTCAAACGACTTATGTTGTGGGGCTGGAGACATCTTCAAAAACCATCCGTCGAGGATCACAAAGTGGTTCATCAATTGTGGTGTGGGTACAAATACTAAAGCTGAGCTCATGGGTTTATGGGCCTCCCTCACTCTAGCTTCCTTTTGGTCTATCAATCACTTACACGTCCTTGGTGACTCGAGAGTTATTATCGACTGGATAACTCAAAAATGCAAGCTTCATTTAGTCCATGTTGAATGTTGGAAGAAAAAAACACTGGATCTATCCAAACACTTCATCGACATCAACTTTCATCACATTTCCAGATCACACAATAGGGAGGCGGACGCTCTCTCAAAGAGGGCCCTAAATGAAGTAGTAGGGAGACTCTCGGTCTACCACTGTGATAGAGGGATAGACAGTCCTATTTCCTACATTAGTATCTTTGAATGATGATGGCTACCCCTCATTGTTGTAGATAGTTGAAAGTTATTTTGAAAGTTTTTTCGCTTGATTCACTTTCCATTCTTCTCTCCGCTTTGATGGCCTTGTCTCCAGCATAGCAACACTGCTATCTTGATTGTATTGTTCCTTCACTGCTAGTGCATTGACCACAGTTCAAAGCTCGCTACAACTTACTTGTAAATGAATTTATACCCTATATAAATTTGAAAAAATTTACAAAGTGTGTAGTTGATATGGATATGGGATATACATTAATAAATAAATGTTTTTTTTCCAAAATAGAATTATTTTTGAATTTATACAAATCAATAAATAAATGGTTTTGTTTTATACAGCTTTTTTTTTACTATTTATATAAAATAAAAAGTAATTGATATGAATATATGATACAGATCAATAAATAAACCTTTTTAGTTTGTCTTTTAAATAAAATAAATGTTTTTAGTTTGTCTTTTTAGATAAAATAAATGGTTTTGTTTGTCATTATAAAAAAAAACCATTATAATATACTTAGATAACATATATATTTTAAATGTGAATGTTTTCATACTTTATTATATTGTTGATTGAGATTTCTCGAAATAGACTATGTTAAGAGTTTTTTAGTGTAGACACTCCACCCATCATGAAGGACATAAAAAGCTTGAATGTTTTTATGTCAATGATGATGGGTGGAGTGTTCACAAGAAACATTGAAGGTTTCGAAAACTCTTAACATGGTCTATTTCCATAAATCTCAATCAACAATAAATATATTAATAAATAAATGTATTTATCTTATTTAAATTGAAAAAATATTATAAAATAATTGAAATAAATGGTTTTGTTGTTTAAAAACCACTATGTGTGATACACATTAATAAATAAATGATTTTGTTTACCAATTCAGTTTTAGTGGACTCTAATCATCATCATCATATAAAAAGTAGTTGATATGGATATGCTATACACATCAATAAATAAATGTTTTTGTTTTTTCTGTTAATATAAAATAAATGTTTTTATTTGTCATTAGTATAAAACTACGATAACATATATATTAATAAATAAAAATAAAAGTATTTTTCTTAAAAAAAATAATGTAAAATAATTGAATTTTTAATAAAAGATGTATAAAGTTTTTGAAAATAAATTATAACATCCTCTTAAAAATAAAAATAAAAATTAATTTTTATAATTTTAAAGTAAACTAAAATCTTTAAAAACACAGTTCAATAACCAAAATAATAAGCAAAATTCTTAATATTTTTTTTTTTTGAAAATTTTGAAGGAAAAACTATGAAAACTTAGTCCTTCCATCAATATCAATAAACAAATCTATATCAAAAGGACACTGCAAAGTAGCTGGTGTGGATGTTTGGAAACCAATATTGAAAACACAGATTTTCCACGCAGCTACGTCTAAATCCAGGCAAACGAAATTTCATGATTCCAATGGATCTATTGGGTTGAAACCACAGGTCGATTGGAAAGAGCAATCATTCCCGTGAATTTTGGAGACTTTTTTCGTTCCTTACCAACAACTCTGTTGACCCATAAGAGTGACCGTGCAGATCCATCAAGAATCATTACAGTCACCAACCCAAACCTTTTGGGTGTACATTCTGGAAGGTCTCTGCCACAACAACTTCTATCTACCACTCGGAAAAACAATGCATTCTTCCGACATGAAAACCTAAAACTGAGCCACCTACCTCACAGTTAATTAGTGGGTCAATCGAGTGGTTGCGTGAAAATCTCATGCTCCATTCCCGAGGATCAGTCTTACACGCAGTTTAAATTAGAGATCCAAATAAATATTTTACTGAGCAATAACAAATGCAGATCCCATGTGTACCATCCTCGCAACCTGTAGTTATCTTGTTGTTTCTTGTTGTACTCTGAAAATAAACGATTCCATGCTTTAAAAAACAAAATGGACCAACTCTTGCTTACCTAATCCCATACTGAAAGCACTTTGCAGCATGCAGCGCACCTTCTGTATGTCTTGTAGCCACTCGTTAACTACATGTCAGGCTGCCCAGGGCCACCTTTTGTACTGCCTCAATTCCTATATATCAATAGTAACAAACTGTGCAGCATGGTTCATGAAATGAATAAAACAATTTGATTTGATCCATTGAAAGTAAAGTTGGTAATATTGAAGTATGTAGATTTTTACTTGTTTGTAATTTTGGAAATAAATTGTGTAAGGAGTTTTGAAACGTCCAATGTTTAGAGTGGACATTCCACCTATCATCAGAGATTATTGAAACAATAAGTAAGTGGTTGAACCTTCTTAGTGTGTCAAAAAAAAAGATTAGATTTTTAAAAGTTCAAGAAGCACTAGTCATCTCCTGATAGTTTATAGGGTTTTTAAAAGTGATAGTATTAGCTATTAGTAGAAGTGGTAAGGTAGAGAGGTGTGTCAAGGATCTTAGATAAATATTTATTAGGTTTTTTTTTTAGTAATTCCAATAATTAGGTGAGATTAGCCATTGAGTGAGATTAAATGCTTATGGAGTTGTTTTCTTGGAAAAAGAGATTTTATAGTGTTTTTTCAACAATTCCAATGTTGTCAACAAATGAAATTAGCCATTGGGTGAGATTAGATGCTCATGGTGTCGTTTTCTTGGAAAAAGAGATTTTATAATATTTATAAAAACATATAAAAAATTACATTTCAATAGTTTTGATGTCCTCAATCTTAAGATGTCTCAATTAAAAAAAAAAATGAGTGATGTATTAGAACATTCTTACTATCATCATTTATTTGAGTTGTTGGTAAAGTCAACATGCTTTAAGTAAACTTTAGTCTAACCTTTATGTCCAATAATGTTTTCATTTTGTTCATATATATATATATATATATATATATATATATATATATATATATAACATTGTAACATCACATAAATTTCATATGTTTTTTTAGTTGAAACATATATTTTTTTAGTTTAATTTCTC
Organism: Picea engelmannii; assembly: GCA_009831015.1. Classification (NCBI taxonomy): domain Eukaryota; kingdom Viridiplantae; phylum Streptophyta; class Pinopsida; order Pinales; family Pinaceae; genus Picea; species Picea engelmannii. The sequence goes on along the minus strand of ML789915.1, from coordinate 20,271 downwards.
AACTAATAAGGGACTAAGTGATAGAGAATTTAATTTGAATTGACAAATTATTTATTATTTTATATAAATATAAATTTAACTTTATTAAGTAATCATTACATTAAGCAATTTGATAAAATATTTAATTATTAAGTGATGAAAATTCAATTTTGAAAAAAAATGTATTTTAATGTATATTTATTTATTTTTTAAAAATATATAGTTATATATAATTATTAAACATATTAAGTTGATAATATTTGATCTATATTTTTTTTTTCAAAAAAAAATCAATTTTTATCCTACCATAAAATAAAAATCACATTATTTAGATGCTCAAAGTAGGATATAATAATAATAATAATAATAATAATAATAATCTATTTTTAAGGTCACGGCCAAGCCAACACACCAAATTGGTGTATGAGATACTTACCTTATAAATAAAAACAACTACAAATACTTATTGCATTTAAAAGTGTATAGATACTTACCTCATTTTGATAAATGTTCTATTGTTGATTTACCATATTCTAATCAATGTCTATATACTATATTCCTTATGCAAAATTGATCTTTTTGGTTTTGATTTGATAATTCATTCTTAAAAGAATGAATTAGAACAATTTGTCTTTTCATAATCAAAAACTTGTGATAAATGTCCATGTCCAAACTCCATTCCTTATTGGTTTTAATTTGATCATTTTTTTTCTTAGAAAAATGAACTTGATCATAAAAACAAATAACTTACAAATATCTTAGAAAATATTTCCAGCTGTATTTTCATAATCTAAAATCTATATATATTTAAAATTTTTCCATCTATATATATATATACCACCCTCTCCTAATCAAATTTCCACATTCCCCGCCCTCTCCCAGTCAAATTTCCTAACATAACTCGATTGCAATCTTCTGAATATAATTAGATTGTAATTGAGTTTGCTGCTGATGCATCCATTTACCCAGACGCACAATCAGAGTAAAAACATTCGTATGTCAATGGGTAATAATGACCGTGACTTTGATCGTTCTGGTTAAAAATAAAATAAAAAACACATGGTTGTCCAATTTATTTATCTTCTCCTTCCGAATCAGCGTCGCAATATGCGGTTCAAGGTAAAGTCACATCATCATTGAGTTCACCGATTTTCCATTATAAAATTTTGTGGGTCTCAAAAGTCAGATATCTATTTTCGAGGGTAGGTCGGTTGAGGCGTTCAAATGGTCATGAACTATGTTACCAAGCCATTCCTTACCGATATAAGCTACCTTCAAATCCTCGGTAAATTTGGCACTTTTGAATGAAAAAATCAATAAGAACTTTAAGAAGGGCACTTGCAAGTGCTTTGGAACTTATAGGAACAAGCATCTGCACTAGGCCAAAATTTATATTAACAATCTCTCTGACTTTATCTTAAATCTCCTTGATAATGAAGAATTTATAGGAGAACCACTTTATGGGTTATTCAGTAATAATAAAACTAATTTAATGTGTTATTTTATTGACTTTAAACTAATTTTTAGTTTAAAGAGTTAAAATTTCTAAATAGTTATGTTCGTGAAATTTGAGGTTGCAATATTTTAATAATTTATAATCTTAAAATTAAAAGAAATACATCTTATCTTATTTTCTTCATATATCTTATCTTATTTTCCTCATAAAAGCTAATAGAGCATGGTTATGATTAGACATCTAATAGACAATAACAAAATAAACAACATATAACCCAAGAGGCTTTATAAGATTGCTTCAAACTTCCTTAAAAACTCAAATAATGTAATCATAAAAATGCAAAGTTTTGACTATATCATTAGGGAATAAAAAAAAAATGTCACTTTTATAAAATATTAATAATATTAAAAATATTATTACATTAAAAAAGGAAAAATTATATTAAAATAAATAATTAAAAGATAAAATAAAATTAAAATACTATAAATTTTCTACCTCTCTTTTAAAATTTGATAAACAAAGTTTACTTCAATAATATTAATAACCATTATTATCAATAAACATCTTATACACAATAATTATTAATAATTTTTTAAATAATATAAAATATTTATAATTTTAATTAAAAAAAAATTTGTATACCATACCTCTCTCTAGATTTGAACCTGTGACCTTTTTAAGAGAAAACACATGTTCTTAACCATTAGACCCATTCATTGTATATGAATTATTAATGTGAAATAGATTGACATACAAATTAGTGTAAAGTTAGTTTCAAATAATAATAGAGTAGTTAGTTTGTGTGAAGTTGTTTATCTCTTCATTTGTTCGAATCCTGATTAAAATCTTTTTAGTAAAAAGATCGAAAAAAAAACACCTTTCTAACACCTCTATCCTTCTTAAAAAAAACTACAAAATTGAAAATTTGAGAACAAAGTGTACCTACCACAAACTGCAGCATGACTGTACCATCCGATCGATCGTAGTTTCTAACATCCCCAAATGATTTTTCTCTTTCTTTCTGGTTTATTCATAATATTTATGATCAGTATCTGTTAATCCCCAATTATTTGACTCTGGGCAAATTTTACATTAACTTCTCTGAAAAGAGGCTGCCTGGGCAAATTTTACATTAACTTCTCTGAATTTGCAACCAGTTATAAATGGAGTTCTAAACAATGCCATTTTACATGAAGTTCTGGAAACTTTGCTAATTCCAAACAGTCACATTAACAGCATGGTGACTAATAAACATGGAATTAGGTTTGAGATTTGAGCATGGCTGGATTAAAAATCAAATTGGAAAAACAAAATTCTGACATAATCTTTTAATGCGCTAGATTATATAATCGAAACATCACTTTGATTAACAACATATCGGAAAATCAATACACGCAACCTCATATGTTTGGAGATGCAATGGAATGAAAAACTCTCAAGTATCATAGGCAGTAGCAGTATAAAAAGTATGTCCATTGAATCCTATTTGCCATTCGCAACACTAACATATTTTTGGAGATGCATAGGAATGGAGATCACAGGCACCAGCTATATAAAAAGTATGTCCATTAATTTCTACTTGTCATTCTCAATCCTAACAATCAAAGCAGCAACTTCCTCCAATGGTTTGCAGGCCAATGTGACAGCAGATTTCTCTTTTTTGGTGCTCTTGCTTAATACAGTCGTTAGACGGCCTGATCCCAATGGACAGCCCCTTAGAGGAATTACTTGAAGCGCCTTGAACTTCTGAGCAGAGGGATGGAAAAGTAATTGATAGTTCAAGATTGACATCCTCGTGACCAGTAGAAATGACCTTCTGCTCTGACCAAGTTGTTCCTGGAGTGATCTGCTGTTGCTGTTGGAAAAAATCAGTGCACACCTCATTGGGCTTACAACGTCGCTTCGGCAACACATGAATATAGTCGCTGGAAGACTGAAAAGAGCTGCCATGATCTGGATGTGTATTATAAGATTCCACGCCTCTAATTGCTGACAGTTTTCTCTTCATATGAGTGTTCCAGTAATTCTTTATCTCGTTATCAGTTCGTCCTGGCAATTTGCTTGCGATCAGAGACCACCTGCAACATACAGGAATGAATGCATCAAATATTTATATATATATATAAATATGGGTGTGGCCTTGTGGTAGTCTGTAATGAATGAAGCCATTTTCTTACTTGTTGCCCAGCATAGAATGAAGCTTTATAATGAGCTCATCTTCTTCTTGGCTGAAATTGCCTCGCTTGAGGTCGGGGCGGAGATAGTTTATCCATCTAAGCCTGCAGCTTTTACCGCACCGCTGCAGCCCTGGGGGGAGATCAAAAACAGATTAGAAGGCAGCGAGTTAGCAGAGAAAACGGGTTCGTACATAAGAATTTGGGAAAGAAGATTGGAAAACGAGAGACAGAGAAAGATATGATATGGAACCTGCGGCCTTTGGAAGGGAACGCCAGCAACCTTCTCCATGGGCTTGAATATATGCAATGAGTATCTCATCTTCTTCTTTACTCCAGGCGCCTTTGTTTGTATGCGTTTTTTCACAGCAAGGAGATCGACCCATTTCGCCTGTTGCTGTAAGTCTTCACCAATCCATACGAGACACAGAATACAAAGCGGAAACGTGCCGGTGAATCCCAAGAGGCTTTGGGTTTGATTGATAAGAAACAAAGAGGCATCTTACTCGTGTTAAATCTTCTTTGGTTTAAGAAATTCACACAACGTCACCACAAAGTCTACACCTCATGAATGCAGTGGACATGGACATGGACATGGCCCATTCCGGCACATGCATCTACTTTATTTGTGGATTCATTCTCAAATGATAAAACAAACATTATATTTATTTTACAAATAAAAACGCCTCAAGTTTCATATGTCTGCTCAAAATTTTCTACAAACATAAAAAAAATTACTCAAAACCAAAATTTAAGAATTATGTAGTCCAGTGAAGTATAAAATATAAAATTAAATATAATAAATTTAAAAATATAAATGTAATAAATTTATGTTATTATTTAAAATTAAGAGTTAAAAAAATCATATTCAAATTACATATGCATCCCAATCAAAAGTTATGATAGTTTTAAGTGAACATACCTTTGAAAACACTAATTTCAAGTCTATCCTTATGGCCTACCTTCCTTCTGATGTATTACTCTAATATGTCTTCTATGCAATACCATGGGTCTGATTAAAATTTGATGTTCTAGATGAAAGTTATGGTAATGTTCCCAAACCTTGCTGATTTTTGGCCTTTTCTGGAGACTGAACTTGTATAGAATGACACATGTCCAATATTTAATATATGATTATAAAAATTGTATTAAAAAAACTATGGCCTGTCTTATTTCAAATACAACTGGTGTCACTGAATTTGGATCCTCTATGAAGAAGATGAACACATGTTTGAGACTAGTTATAGGACTAGCCAAAAACCCTATCTTCCACAAGGTATATCTATGAAAGTATAATGACCTAGAAATGAGACTTTGTACCGCAAATAACTTGATATGTATTCCAAATAATCCCCAAGTTTTTCTATCTTAATCATCCCATAACACAAGTTACAATGAAAATCCTAATATGACTCGTTTAAAATTGAATTTAGGATGAGTCGAAAATCCTATATTCCATAGGTTGTATATGTGAAAGTATAATGACCCAAAAGATGAAATTTGTACCACATATACCTTGATATGTATTTTAAATAACCTCCAAGTTTCAATTTTTGAATCGTCTAAGAAAATATGTTATAGAGAAAATTCTAGGATGAGTTGCTTGGAGAAGAAAAACCCTAGGATCGATGCTTTGAAACCAAATGTAATGAACCAAATTATTAAAATATCATAACAGAACAAAAGTACACTCCATGTATAGAATGAGAGCATGGAGAAAAAATCCAATATAGATAAGAGATGGGTAAAATCATGAAGATGGGTAACACTTTTGTGAGAATCGGGTCTCCAAAATTCCTAGTGACATTTTTTCGGTCGAAATTTCACTCGTCAAATCGAACGACACTCTTATGGTGCCCTTGAAAATCGTGTACAAGTTTTTTTGGATGAAAATTTTCTTGCAGTAAGCATATTTCGGTCAAAAGGTTTATTTTTAACGGATTCCATTAAAAAATACTTTTCAGCCGAAATAATAACTTCTATATGAGTTACAAAATAACTCCTTAAGCAATCGGAGAACCTCCTCCACATAACCAAATACATTCATATATCACAATTCACATGTCCTCAATAATGAATGCATTATATCTATATATACATATTCGCACACTACACATGAGGCCCCTTTACTATTAGGTCGACCCTATTACATATATATTTACACTTTACATGTACATTTATCCCCATGCATGCCCCCCATTGGGGTCATATCATATACATTTAACCCTATATATGCCCCTCTTAGGTCATGACATGTTCCTTCTCCCTATCAACCATTTCAAAACCAATCTCCAATGCAAAACCCTTAGTGTAATATTCCTCCATAGGGAGGTATACCCAAAAATGTTCAACAACCAACACCAATGCCTCCTCCTCCTCAATAAAACAACAATCCTAAGAATGTTTCTCCTCCAAAACAACCTAAATTACTGCTCAATATGTCCCCAATCCAAACAATAAGTAGGTTCATCCTATATATAATAATGATGCTACACATCAAACCCACTCAAATTATCAGGAATTCAACCTTGTATCAGGAAAGGTACAACATGATCCTCTCACCCCAAACCCATACAAAAATTAGAAATTGAAAAATAGGATACCTTGTTACAACAACCTACCCTCCCACAAGCTCCACCTTACCCTAAAAGGTTTAACATTAAGAAAGTCTACACGCCTGAAGAAGTAGAACTCTTATGAGAACTCAAGAGATTGTGTGTTAAAATACCCCTCCTTCAAGCTGTCAAGGAGGTTCCCATCCATAGTAAGTTTATCAAAGAGGAATGTTTGAAGAAGCCTGGAAGGAAGAGAAAACATACGGTCCCCTACAATCATTGTCATAGGAAAATTAGCATATCTCATGCTTGGGAGGCTATTTGTTCCCAAGTATTTGGACCCTGGTAGCCTTGTAATGAATGTACACATTAATGATAAATTGATCCAAAATACCTTGATAGATTTAGGGGTAGCAATAAATGTCACGACTAAAGATACAATGCTGAGACTAAACTTCCAGGGATCCTTAAGACATACATCTACTATTCTTCAACTTGCATATAGGTCTACAATAAAACCTAAGGGGATGCTAGAAGACATAACATTTTCCATTGATTCTTGGAAGTATCCTGTTGATTTCTCAGTTCTCCAACCCAATTCCTTGTTTAATGGATATCCTCTCATCTTGGGAAGACCATGGCTGGAAAAAATAGATGCATACAACAACCTTAGAGTAGGAAACAAGACCATTACTAATGGTCGATCCCAAAAACAACTTGTTCTTTACCCCCTTGCTCAGTCCCTCTAAAACATTGAAAAACAACACTAACCTCACTGTTAAACAATAAGAATTTGGGAATGAAGATTGAAAAATGAGAGAGAGAAAGATACGATATGGAACCTACGACCTTTGGATACTCATGAAATCCATGTCCATGTCCATGGGCTTGGATATATATGCAATGAGTATCTGATCTTCTTCTTTACTCCATGCGCCTTTGTTTGTATGCGTTTTTTCACAACAAGGAGATCGACCCATTTCGCTGCTTGTTGTAAGTCTTCACCAATCCATACGGGACATAGAATACAAAGCGGAAACGTGCCAGTGAATCTCAAGTTTCAGTGGGGGAAGAGGCTTTGGGTTTGAATGATAAGAAACAAAGAGGTATCTTTATAAAAATTACATATTTTTCAATTTTGTTTATAATTTTTAGAGAACTCTCTCAATTTTATTTACAATTTTTACAAATATATGATAAACTAACAAATATTTAATTGTAAATTTTATTTATTTTTATATATATTTTTAGATTAATCTATATATTTATAATTATTAAAAATATATTTAACTTTCAAATCAACTTTGCATCTAAACTAGATGAAATATTGTTTCTGTATCTAGATTTAAATTTTCATGATATATCTTCATCTCATTCAAAGGATTCTACGTGTAACTATATATATAGATGGGATTGCACTAAGACCATACATCATTACATATGACTATACCTATTGAAGGAGAAGGCAATTATACCATACTCACATCACCATAGATAGAGAGAGTTGGATACTTGGGTACATGAGATGTTGTTATTGATTTAGGGTTGAGTACATGATATGATGCTATTAGTATAGTATGAATTGCATTTGAATTTTTTTTCTTCAATTATGGTTTTTTTTGGATTTTGATATTTTTTTTCAAAGTAAAAGGGATATTGGACAAAAAATAGTTGCTTTCTCATAATCCATATCTACAATAATTTAAAATTGTCCAAATTATCTGATCATTTGGTATGTTGAGATTAGAGTCAAATTCAACACAAATTCTATATCTACAATCATTTAAAATTGTCCAAATTATCTTATCATTTGGTATGTTGAGATTAAAGTCAAATTCAACACAAATTCACAAATTCAAATATAAATCATAATGTCCATTTCAATTAAAGATTTTTTTTTTTTTTAAGATTTGCAAAATTTCTATTTATTAAAAAAATAACATTCTTATTATCTTTAAAAAAACATTAATTTTCTTTTTAATATTAAATTATATTTAATGTTTTTTTTAATCTAACACAATTCACGTAAAAATATAAAAATTTAATAATTTAATTTACAGTAAAATGATCAAAATTATAATAAATTTTCAAAACTTTTTACCATCTTCAATAAACTGAGGTAAAAACAAAAAAAAAACCCATTAAAAAATAAATTATAGAAGACCATTATAAATCAACTCTCATCGAATGAATATAAATCATTAAGGTGTGATCTTTCAATGATAAGTTAATTAATATATGACATTTGACACCTCTATATCTCGGAATATTAAGGTGTGATCACGATATTCAATGATAAGTTAATTAATATGTGACATTTTACACCTAAATATCTCGGAATATGTATGGAATGAAGGCAGTTAGTTAAACAATCATTTGTTACCATGGCTCCTCCCAAAGGAGCGCCAATGTCATCATCATGCGTGCCATACTCGATTCGGGATTTTGTTGTAATCATATGGATTAATCATTATATAAATTCAAATACAAATTTCAAATCCGTTATATATAGAGAGAGAGTTTGAGTGGGTTTGATGGTTAAGAACATGTGTTTCCTCTTAAAACGTCACAAGTTCAAATCAAGAGGGGTGTAGGGTATGTATACCTCCGTAGACTTTACCAATCAAATCACTAGGCGGAGGGGGTCCCTTGTCCCATAAACAAGGGGGTCTCATACACCAATTAGGTGGGGGTCTCATACACCAATTAGGTGTTTGGCTTCACCGTGACCATAAAAATGGATTATTATTATTATAAATGAAATTATAAATATTATTTTATAGAAAAAATCTAGGAGAGAAAAATATTGTATTTTATAATTGTGCTTTTCTTAATGCTTTTGAGTATAGAAATAAAATTCTAAAAAAAATCCAAATAATTTCTTACTTTTTTAAAATTCAATAAACTAAATTTGATCATAATGATGATGATCATATATATATATATATATATGTCAATTTGATGTAGCTTGGGTGGTTGGGAGGAATGATTGGTACCCTCTCCACCTAGGTTTAAATCCTTGGAGTGACATGAGTGAAGTAATATTTTATAGAAAAAAATTAGGGAAGAAAAATATTGTATTTTATAATTTTGCTTTTCTTAATGCTTTTTGAGTATAGAAATAAAATTCTAAAAAAAGTCCAAATAATTTCTTACTTTTTAAAAATTCAATAAACTAAATTTGATCATAACGATGATGATCATATATATATATATATATATGTCCATTGGATGTAGCTTCGGTGGTTGGGAGGAATGATTGTTACCCTCTCCACCTAGGTTCAAATCCTTGGAGTGACATGAGTGAAATGTTGTTCCCTTTATAGGGTCTATAGGATGCTCTTGTTGTTGAGCCCCCACTACTCAGGATATGTACATTTAGATTCATTTATGACAATTAGACTACAACTTGATGAGCCTCTATATTGTCTATCAAAATGTTTATTAATTATACATTTTTTGACCACCTTTGTATCTATAAATTCACATTTTAACCATGCTTAATATAAATTGTGGATGCTTGCAAATTATTTCATAAGTAATTTGAGTTTGTGTTGTGATGAGTTATCCTTGTGTTTATGCTTGGTTTTTATGATAATAGTATGTATGAAACCTAACCCAAATAGGTCGATCTACACATGGAAGGCCGTAGGTCCCAACACTTGAAGAAAAACAAGGGATCTTATCCCCTCACCTACCACTAGCTCGCTGCCAGACATTAAGAAGCCACTTTAGTCCAATCTCCTCAAACTTAGACTTCAGGGGACCAACAAGAAAACCACTGGTATGAGCATCCTGATTGAGGAAGTCTTAGGGAGCAAGCCTTGGAATCTCTCCTTGATCGAAGGCCAGATTTGACCTAGCTAACTTAGTATAAATGAAACTCAAGGACTAGCATTGATAAAATAGTTTTTGATTAAGTATTGAAGAATTGCATCTTGTCATTGGTTCAAAGATCTTTGAGAACTTGGATCCTTGCTCCATTGATGCATTATTCTTTGATTAATCAATGAGTGTAAAATCCTGAAGGTGGGTTACATTTTTGTGAGAATTGGGTCTCCAAAATTCCTAGAGGCCTTTTTTCGGCTGAACTCCTAGTTCTTTCGGCCGAACTCCTAGTTCTTTCGACCGAAAGACATGTTTTTTTTCAGCTGAAACATTTTTCGGACGAATGATTAGATGTCAAATCAAACGACACCCTGACGACGCCCTTGACAGTCCTGTAGAAGATTTACCAGACGGATTTTTTTCGTCCGGTGTACACTTTTCGGATGAAAGAAAATTTCGGCCGAAACCTTTGTTCGGCCAAAATATTATTTCGGTCGAACAATTTGTTTTATATCCCCTGCATCTCGACCATTTGAACATTTTCCAAACTGTTTAGTCATGTTAGTGGTGGTTGTTGCTGTTGCAGATGGCGACTGTTGTTGTTGCTGGTGGTGGTTTTCGCTGTTGATGGTGGCGTTGGTTGGTGTTGGTTGGTGAGGGATCCAACTACAGGTAACTCTAATAATTTTTGTTTTTTATGTAATTATTTTTTTGTTTAAATTATAGTTTTTAATATGGTCGGCCAACCAAATTCGACTCGTCCATGTACATGGATAGGGCCGAATGCGGGCTCGTTCATGTACATGGACAATGGGAATTTTCATGTACATGGACAAATCCAAATTCGGCATGTTCATGCACATGGACATGGATGAATTCGGCCTTGTCCATGTACATGGACATGGATGAATTCGACCCTATCCATGCACATGGATAGTGGGCCGAATGTGGGCATGTCCATGTACATGGATAGGGACGAATGTGGGCATGTTCATGTACATGGATAGGGCCAAATTTGGCCTATCCATGTACATGGATGGATTTAGCCCTGTCCATGTACATGGACAACGAGCCTATTAATATTGTGTATTGTCAACTCAACTAGCTAAATACATAATAGTGAGTGTTTCAATTATTTGTGGTATTGTTTTGAAATTGTTTTTCTAGTGGTAATAATTTTATAGATAGTTTTATATGATTATACATCTAAGAGGAATGAAGGAGTAACATAAAGAAAGAAAATACAAACCATATTTACAAAAATGATTATTAATTAATTTAATGAGTTAAAATCATTGATATTTGAGTTTGGTATATAAAGAACTAGGATATGTGTATTGTGATGTTTTTCGGGCCTGTCCATGTACATGGACATGGATGAATTCGGCCTTGTCCATGTACATGGACATGGATTTCATCACCTAGTGTCTTTCCATTAGAAATATTTATCATAACTTCTCTCATTCCTTGAAGTGGACTTCACTTCCCACTTGCAATGATTGTTAGGAAGTCACTTTGACAATTCTGAATCTGATTTCTCATGGTGGATTTAATGACCAATTATCTAAGAAACACTTATGATAATGCGTTCTTTTCTATTATCATGAGAGAGGTTATCATCTTTAGGATAGTAGGTCTTTCCTTCCTAGGGAGTTTTTATTTTATTTTCTATATTTACTTTATACACCACATATTGCACCCACACACTATATTTTGTTATTTCACTTTCGTGGCCCTGTCCATGTACATGGATAGCCCATGCTTAAAATGAAGTTCCATTCAATCCTGTCATGAACTTTTTCAAAATTAATCTTGAGGAAGAGAACTGTCATTTAGTATTGAGATGAATTGACCCTAAATAAAACCTGTTTGTTTATATCTTACAATTCTTTTAGGCAATAACTTTGATTCTATTGGTTAGAGCTTTAGCTTGAACCTTATTTGCTACATTGATAGCGTGATTGGTCTCCATCCACCACCTATCATGGCCTACTTTGCCCCCTCTCAAAAGAGCTTGTCTAAACTTACATCACCTACTCACCCACACTGTTCACACTTACAAATTATTTTCACATTTTAGCAATTTAGCTCCAATCTTAAGACATATTTTTATAAAAATAACAATGAATGTTAAAATTTCAATTCATGAAAAGTAGATTGAATTCAATAATTTAACCTACAACTGAAACTTAAAATCTTATTAAATACCAATAAGAACTTCATATTTTCTAAAAATAAAACCATAGAAGTATAGATCCGGAGTAGACACATCATATCTGAATTTAATATCAATCGAAGTCACGCATTGTAGAACTGAAAATACTTATTTCGAAAATAAAAACCAACTAACTTGAAATCTGTAATAATGATCACATAACTTCTCATTAACCTCAAAATAATGTTTACAACAATACAAAACAATAGAGAAACAATATTAGAAGGTAGGTTCTCTAAATTGGTGTGTTTTCTCAAGTCAAATCATCCGATAGCTAGCCATGTGCTCATCTCAAGAAACCAAGTGGTAGAAGAAGACAAGCAACATATAAAGAAGATAAAAAAAGACACTCTTAACTCTCCTAAACTAACACACTGGCTCTATTATGAAGGTTTCCCCACATGAGTGTCTCAATGAAGTTTCATTGACATGCATCAAGTGAATGGGGGTAAATTTGGATTTTCCTCTTTAGATAAGGCACACTTGTGAAGGAGTGAGGCGCATTAGTGGAGTGGATTTTCCCCCTAATTAATGTCCCAAATTCATTATTAAATTCCATTAACTCACTTGTTAGCACTAGAAGTTGTTCCTAGACTGCTTTAGGAACAAGCCTAGCACACCTTGTTTCAAAATGTTCAATAGGGGTTTTAAGATGGATAAATCCTTGCTTGATTTGAAAAATGAATAATGATCAGATCTGTTGAGACCAATTACCTAAGTGCACCAAGTCAGGTAAAAAAAACTGATGGCTAAAGGTTTAAGGTTTAAGTGATGTGATTGAGAGAAAAGGAAAAAAAAAAATACTGATAAATACATAAATACAAAATCTTGTCTTTAATGTGTTTATGCAACAAAGGATCAACCTTTATCTAGAATTCATTCTAAATAAGATATAAGGAGAAAACATTCATGTGGCAAAGATTACTAAAATAAGTTAAAGAAACCTTCTCATCACAAGAAGTGTTAAGAGGAAAATGTGAAGATTATAAACAAAGAAAGATAACATAATAACCACCAATTTCATTAGCAATTGAAATCTTTACACAAACAATATAGATCAAAACATTCTTTAACAATACAATATCAAGCCAAAACAAGGATTCAACTCTTTCTTCTTCTACATTATTTGATATATAGTGTTTTTAATTAGTTACATGTACTTAAGGTCGATCCTGACTATCATGGACAACTCAAAACTAATCCTTACAAAAACTCAAAATGAATTTCAACCTTTGATTGTTGATATACAAAATAATAACAGTTTTACAAAAACCTCCTAGGATCAAGGAAACAACCTTGCATAAAATACTCTTAGCTTGATATGTTCTCCATTCTAATTATAGCACTACAACATCCTCTTAATCCTTTCTAGATACGTCTGATCTTCAAAAATCCATGCGAATCCAGCCTTTGGCTACTCAATCCTGGTGCCCAATCTGCATATATCTTCATATACCAATATAGATTTTAGATCCACAAAAGGTGTACAGTTTCATGACATCCTCCATAAGATGTTAACATAGGTACAACCCTCTTCTATTACAAAAATATGAAACTCGGCGAGCTTAGCAACAAAATTGACTACTACAGGTGTTCTTGTAGCGACCCTGTTTTTCTGGGTGTGACTGCGGGAACTTCCTGTAGAGACCTTCCAAAAAACTAGTTCCACATGTTTTAAAATCCTTTCTTTGCCTGGGTTGTAGCTGGACATAGCCAAAAAGGAGCATGATACCTTAGACATAGGGAACAAAAATATTTTTCCATCATCCATCATTTTTAATCTCAAAAACCGGATTTATCATGGAGGTGGTATTTTCAAATTGATAGATTTATATGCAAGATTGAAGAAGCTGCTTCTGCCAGCAATTCTAAGCTATCCTTTTTGGTCTTCTTATATTGAGAGTGGGTTTGCATTTTTTTAGGCTCATTCCCTTTAGATCCAATCTTAGGGTTTGGGATTTTCATATCCTTCTTACCCTGTTTCCTGGTAGGAACTCTGTTTTTTCCACTGATGGTCTTTTTATTTATGATCAGACCACCCTTCTTGAATTTATTCTTCTCATTCTTAGTGACAAGGGTTTTCTTTCTTATACATGACTTTCCCATAGGTTTAACAGGCTCTTCATCGATGATGATAACCTTCTCTGTGATAGCAGGTTTATACATTACTTTAGTCTTCAAACTGAACTTATTTTGAGGCCCAATGACCCTCTTTTGTATTACAATTTTATATTGAGAAAAATCTTCTTCAAAGGAGCTTGAGCTGGGAGGAATGACCTTTGGGGGATGGTCTTTAGGCTGTACATACTCTGCCAAATTCTCTGTTGTTAGTTTTTTTATCCTCTCCCAGTAGCCTAGGTTTAACCTATCTTTGAGTCCTTCTAGAGTAAGTCTTTTGTGAAAAAGGAAAATGGTGCTTACCTCCGCCTAGGATACAGGAAGACCATGCATTTGCTTGCTGGCTAGTTGGAGGAGCTTTCATAGGTTCATCTGGAGTCTTAACACAAGATTCTCTCTTTCTCTTCTTTGAAGTAGTTGGTTGGCTCACACTAGATGAAGTTCCTTGTTCAGGATTAGCAACCTTATCATGTTATTTTGTAGAAGGACGATGCACTTTCTTTTCAAAACCCGAATGGATTAAATATTGGTCCCAAGTCTTCTGCAATTTCCCCAGCTCATCCTTGAAAAGTACTTTGATCAATCCCTGATGATAGATTTCGCAAGGAGGGGTTTTAGGGTTAGCTTGGACCTTCATAGCCATCTTGTTGAGATCCCTCAAAAAATAATATGGAAGATTCATCCTCTTAATTCCTTCCAAATGAAGCAGAAATCATAGATGAAATAGAAATATGATAGAGTAGCACCCCTCACAACTAATGAATATTTTACGAATGAGAAAGGCTTCCATCCATTCATCAACAATCCAATCCCTAGGAATGCCTTTGGCCCAATTAGGGTCTCTGTGTTCGGGTTTCAGAGACTAGTTTACATCTCATCCTTTAATCACTTTATTTTTAAACCATCTTTCACCATCAATCGGGAGGTTGCAAGCAACTGCTATGGAATCCTCTATAAACTGCATGACCAAGTTTGTAACTCGGGCCCATTGTCCATTGAAACTCTCAGCAAACGCCCTGGTTGTAGTGTAATGATGACCATCCAACTTAGTGCAAAAAATATACCAACCTGCCCAATCGAAAAATGTGGCCACTGTCTTCATAAGCTTCCATGATCTCAGGCCCTTCGGGCTCTTTCCTATTCACATGCCCACCCTTTCCCATATGCGCAATTGCGACTACGAGACTAGTATCTTGGATACAAAGAAGAGATCTGTCTTCTGTGTAATGAGAATAATCGGGGATCTATTGGCTCTGTGGGTGCCAATTCAAATCGACCAACTACTGTAGGTGACGAATAATGCGCTAGTTTTAAAAATCTGTTTTTTGAAAAACCTCATCCGTGTAATGTCCTGGACAACTGACGTGTAGAAAAGACCACCCATATTCGCATGCTATAGCTGCCAACTAGTACTTTCTAACTTCTTTTCATACTCATGAACTCTAAAGTACAATCCACAACTCCCACGAGTCTCCAAAGTACTTGAAATGATCACGACCAATGACTGGTGGAAGTTCTTGTAGTGCTCGGCCATATTTGTCCCTTTTGCTTTCTTGGGATGATTAGACTTTGAATCTATAGCTTACTAAGTTAAATAATCATATAGAATGGATGTTGACATGACTTATGGATCAAATGAAAATATTTGAAGCCAAGTTATGTCACCAAGTAATCATTTAAACATGTGTAGGATTCCTTTTGTCCCCTTCTCACAAAACTAACATTATTTTAATCCTTTTAAGATAAGCTATCAAACCTTTAACAAAATAATGCTAAAGATTTATAACTTATACTAAATTTGAAATGAAAAGTAGGAATGAATAAGGAATAAAACAATGTAGAACAAAGTAGGTGTTAACATCACTAATGAATAATCACTAGTCAAACACTGAATTTCATTCTAAAAATAGATCCGCTAAACATAGATAGTCTAAAAACAGAGAGTCCCCAAAAATATGAAAATGAAATATTTCATCAACTGTCTAAATATAGATGCTCCTAAAACTTTGAAAACCCTAATGTTTAGTAGATGAAGGAAACCATCAAGGGAACAAGCTCAGAGAAATGAAAACTAATAGTCCCTCTCTATGACGAACATGTTTTCCACCAAACCAAGCTTGTCTCTTAGTGTCTTGAACTTGCTCTTTTCTTGGGGCTTCGTCAAAATATCGACCACTTGTGAGTCTATAGGAATGTAATCCAGAATAAATTCTCTCCTCCATACTCTGTCTCTTAAAAAATAATATTGGATCTCAATGTGATTTAATTGATCATGGAAGACTGGATTCTCAAAGAGATTAATGCAACTATAATTATCACAATGAATAATAGTGGGTTGCGGTGTCGCAATGATCAACTTTACTACCAACTTTTGAAGCCAAATTGCTTCACAACTAGATGGAGATAACATGTTGAAGAACTTAGCAGGTGGTTCTAGTACTAATCACCCAAAAGGGAATAATACTACCAAAAAGGAACACCTTAGTTCTTAACATCCATCAGTATTGGGAAACCCCTTCCCATAACAAGGAGTAGTAACTAACCAATATGAGACCCCATCCTCCTCTCATCCTTCTAGTTTTTCCCAGGTAGGAGATCCATCATTCTAGAACATATACATGAACTAAAAAGTATAGGGTATTTATTCAGGTTCAACTACTTATTACTTACCTAAATGGGCTTTCCTCTTCTCAGTGTAACATCCCGCTCTTGCGAGCACATGTTATTGAATTATTATTTGAGGACACTTGTGTGCATGTGATCCAGTTATAGTACATGGTTATTGTTTCGCTTATAGATATTTATGATGATATTGATGGATTGTGGTTTTATGCTATTTATTATATGTGTATTGATAGATGCTATTGACGAGTTTTAGGTGAGTGTGCAGGAAAATTGACAGATTGGGATACCGATGGCATCAATGGACCTCCTTGGACTCCATATTGAGTCAGGGAGTGGATTGTCTTGGTTTGAGTATTTCATTCATGCATATGTGACATATGATCGATTATATTATGATGTTATTTATGGATCATTGACATTGTTTCGTTGACGGATACAGGCTGACGATTGTTTGCTAATCTGAATCACATAAGGAGTAAAGGGGCCATGCACATAGATCAGATATTGAGGGAGAGGTGTGGCAACATCCCTGCCACAAGCTACTAACAATCCTGATGTGGCTCGAATTCTAGGTTATCGATTACTTAGTTTGAGAGGTCCACGATGCCGTGAGGGAAGACTGAGATAGTCGCTCATGAAGATTTCTAAGGGGTGCACAATAAGGTAGGGTCGTTATTCCTTAGAATCCCTTAGTCTCTCACAAGTTCACCTGAATGGAGTGCTGACTCCAGGGGTTGGACAACTACCAAAACCAGCCAAAGGCGCGTGGCACCCTTGGAGCACAAAGTGCGTCTTGAAGGGAACGTCACGTAATTAAAAAATTAATCAAAGGTGAGTGGCACCCTTGGAGCACATAATGCGTCTTGAAGGGCATGTCGTGTAAATAAAATTTGAGTCAATGAATCTAGGTGGCCTAGAAAACCCCGAGTGAATAATTAACCTTGTAAAATCTTAAACACTGCCGGATCAATCGATTAATTAATTAATTAAGGATTTATTAATCATAATCCATATAAGAGTCTAAGCCTTTGCAATTAAAAATTTAATTATGCCTAAGTCTGAGTTAGTAAGAAGACTAAAAACTAAATTTATAAATTAAATAATGAGGAGATGGAGTAAATCAATTTAAGAAATCAAGGAAAATAAAATAAATCTAAAGATTGATTTAATACACATATGTGCAAGTAATTACCAAATTGGAATTTAAGGTAATAATGGAATAAAGCTAAAGAAATGGGTATGCATAGAAAGGAATCTAGAGTCTAGTTAACAATAATCTAACTAGGACAAGATTCCTATTTTAACTCAACTCAGTTTTAGAAAGTCATCAATCATTAATTGGAAATAAGGGGAATAAAGACAACTAGGAGTGATTTTAGGAGCGCTTTTAGGATGGGTGAGGGAAATTGACTTTTATTAAAATAAAATGTGGATTTAATTGTGCAATTTGGGGAAAGTGTGACAAGTGTAAGGGGGAGATAATTCTAAATTATTTTAATTAAAAAGCGAATTAATTATGCAAGTGGGGATGAGTTATGGGAAAATTATATAAAACAAATGGCTGAGATGAGCATTGTATCATCACTGGGTATGGGTAAGGTTATGCTGCAGAAATGTTGACTGGTTTTACCTGTGAGAGTTGTGATACCCATCTTGAGAGAGAGTGGTGGCTCTACCTTGTGAGGTGAGCTCGGAGCTAGAGGATTTTTGGTTGTGTGTGTGCGTGGCCCCTTTGCGGATTGGGGGGCTAAGGGGGAAGAAGAATACCCCTAGCGTTGACTGAGAGGTACCGGTGAAGTCTCAATGGTTAGCAAGCAGACTAAGGAAGGGAACACCAGTCGCCAAGGATCATCATCAATCCTATCTTCGTCGGTTACGGTATTTAAATTTCAAGTTGTAATTGTTAAACCAATTATATATTAAGGTTGAATCTTGCCATGAAGTTGTGATTGTAAATGGAATAATAAAATCTCAAACTACTCTATTGATTGATGGCCTTGCGAAGCCTTTGTGACTAATGAATGCTTCCTCTGGGATTTTATAAAAAATTGTTTCTTCTGCGATTTTATAAAAAAATGTATCCTCTGCGATTTATTACCTCTGCGTTTTATAAAAAGAAATTGCCATGCATTTTGTGCATTTACCTTGCAATTTTACCATTGTACCTCTGCGTTTTAGTTTAAAACTGGAATGTGATTTCCTTAATCCTCGAATGGCGATTTTTCCAGGGATTACCTCTGCATTTATTTTGAAACTGGATTGTGATCTCCTTATTGGATTACCTTTGCGTTTATTTTGAAACTGGGTTGCAATTTACCTTTGTATTTCTTTGCGTTTTTGTGTATAAACACTTGCTAGCGTTTGGGGGGATAGCCATGCGATTTTCCTTGGTATTATCTATGGTTTTTTTTGTATAAACACTTGCCAACATTTGGGGGAAATAGCCATGCAATTTACCTTGGTATTTATCCACGTTTTTTTGCATAAACACTTTCCAGCGTTTGGGGGAATAGCCATATGATTTACCTTGGTAGTCTCTGTGGTTTTTGTATAAACACTTGACAGTGTTTGGGGGGAATAGCCATGTGATTTACCTTGGTATTTCTTTGTGTTTTTTTTGTATAAACACTTGCCAACATTTGGGGGAAAAGCCATGTGATTTACCTTGGTATTCTCTGCATTTTTTGTATAAACACTTGCCAGTGTTTGGGGGAAATAGCCATGTGATTTACCTTGGTATTTCTCTGCATTTTTTGTGTACAAACACTTTCTAGCGTTTGGGGTAATAACATTGCGATTTACCTTGGTATTCTCTGCATTTTTTTTTTATAAACACTTGCCAATGTTTGGGGGAAATAGCCATGGAATTTACCTTGGTATTTCTCTGCATTTTTGTGTATAAACACTTGCCAGCGTTTGGGGGAATTATCCTTGTGATTTACCTTGGTATTCTCTGCGTTTTTGTATAAAACCTTGCCAACGTTTGGGGGAAATATCCATGCGATTACCTTGGTATCTCTGTGTTTTTTTTGTGTATAAAAACTTGCCAACGTTTGGGGGAAATAGCCATGCAATTTACCTTGGTATTCTATACATTTTTGTGTAAAAACTTGCCAGCATTTGGGGGGAAATCGCCATGCGATTTTACCCTTGTTTCGCTGCGTTTTTATATTAAATTTTTTTCTCTGTATTTTTATACATAAAAATATTAACCTTAAATCTATTGATCCATTTTCCGTGTATTAATAATTAATTCATGATTGTTTTTGTCCCTCCAACTAGAACCTTCAGAATTTAATGACACCTGTAGAAGACTCGTGA
>ML789914.1:225866-238214 GCA_009831015.1 Picea engelmannii | reverse complement strand
TAATAATAAACAGATAAATACGCATGAATCTTTATCTTTATATATACTGTGAATATACTAGAACTGACCTACAAAATGTCCTCTGAGCTCGGAAGAGTTGCTTTCCCATCCTCCGTAAGCATTGCCAGGAGCGGGCAGACCCGCTGTTTCCCGAAAATTCCAGACCAAGTTATCCAGGTCCAGCAGCAACAAGAACTCCGAATTCGTATGCTGAGCCTTTCCATGAAGTGAATCCGGATCCAGGCGAACGTTATTTAACGGAACCTCTCGCAGAAAATTATGTTTCTCGCTTCTCGGAGAATCAGCTGACAGCTTCCGACTATACCTTAGCTTTCTGTAGAGGATTGTCCAGCTGAGTTCCTCCTTAGCATTGATAGAAGAAGCGGCGGAATCTTGAGCTTCCTTTAATCCGCGCTGTGGAAGCAGACTAGACCAAGCGCTGTCATCAGACGGAATCAAGTGATCTTCGTCGTGACCATAATTATGGCCATGGCCATAATAAGAAGAATAAATTTCCTGTTTCCACGTCTCATTGTTGGAGGAAAGAAGCGCGTAACGGTAAGTATGGGACTGCAGCTGAGGAGCAGTGTTTGTGCATTCTTTGCACCATGTGGTCCGAACGCCGAGCAACAATATCAAGTAAAGGACATTAAATCCACCAAAGCTGAAGTTTATCAGACCGCCGGCCATTCTCTTCTCAGCTACTGACAGGGGTCGAAACGAAACAGGCTGATTTCAAATGAAAATTTTAACAGAAAAAATGGTTGTTCTTTCAGCACTCCGAGCTTTATTTATATGTTTGCTTCGTCATTGATAAGCGAATCGTGAACGAGAAATATTGGTACTTGTTACAAGTTTTAGGCGTAAGAAACACCATAAATTATGCACGCGACAGGATTTCGGGCCAAATGGATGTTGTGTGTGGAAACAAATTGGATTGGGCGGCAACGCAAAGAGATGTGAACAAAGCTGGAGGCCATTTGAAGTCGCAAATGGAAGCGAAACAGGATAATTGGATAAGTTATTTAACTGTTAACTCGATTTGCATGGGCGGAAGACAAAGGGTTCGCATTCAGTGAAACTAATAAGATAATGACTGGAGTTTAAAGGGTCGCTTGAGAATAATAAATGTCGACCCTTGTGGCCTGTGCGGACTTTAGATCGTCAGCCTCTGCATAAGGTACCGCTGGCGCATGCCTCATTGCCATGTGCGTCCCTTACAAAAATCTATTTCTATATGTATATTATGAGTCGGGACCTTGATAAATACTACGGTCGAGGGGTAAACCTTAAGTTATAAATGCAGGTGTATGATCCAGGCAATGCAGAATCATGTTTTTGTGCAAGGGTTTATGTAGAAAACCTGTCAGGTCTAGCAAGTCTGTGTATATTCTTCCGTATAGTGTAGTTTAATTGTTTTATATTTTTTTAGTTTTCTGTGATTTTTTTAGTTTGGATTTACAAATTTGAATGGTTAAATTTATATAATCCAAGTATCTGAGAAATTAATAAATTCAGAAATACAATTTAAACAACACAAAATAACAATTTTATCTAAAATTACATAAAAATAACCTTTAACCAACACTTTAATTGCTATAATCTTATGTTTTAACCTTCACAAAGCTATATATATATATATATATATATATATATATATATATATATATAATTTCTGGAATACTTGTATGGAAATTAATTTTTTTTAAGTATATATATATATATATATAATCACTTTCTGAAATACTTGTATGTAAATTAATTTTTTTTTTTTTGGAGTATATATATATAAGTATAATCACTTTATGGAATACTTGTATGAAAATTATTTTTTTTTGGAGGGTGTTGCATCGAGAGTTGTGATTTTAGAGTAATACATATGGAATATTAGTATACATTCATTTAATCATGGAATCATTATTAAAACACAAAAAGTTAAATACCCTCTCACACTTGAAAATATATTGAGATAGCGTTGATCAGATTCATGATAGGAATCTTGTTTTTTTTAAAGGAATCTTCTAAAAAAAAATATGGAATTTTATTTTATTTTATTATTGAGTTAAGGGTGCATTTTTATAGTTTTTAGTTTTTGTGGGAGGGATGTGTTTTTCTATCCCAAATAATATTAAATAAACGAAATTTAAAAAAAAAATTGAAACATCAAGTCAAAGAAGTTTACACCTTGAGTTAAAGAGGTTTACACAGGTTTACACTTCAAGAGATTTGATCTTTTTAGATTCTTTGTAGAACCATAATTAGATGAATATATACTAATATACATATAGAGAGAAGATTATGAAACACTAATTTAATATTTAGCTAACTGGTGATATATATATATATATTAAAAGTTAAATATTAAATTTTAAAATATAATAAAATGGCTAGTATTTAAACATAAATTAAAAGTGATTCATGTTGTTTAATATATTATTAAGAGGTATTAATTTTTTTTATTTTTTTTTAACTAGAACGGTTATGTTGCATTAATCGGCTTTCAGGCAAACCTGAATCAGAAAGTTACATATCTGAAGAAGGTTGGTGACCTCTAACAGTGTTGCCAACCTTCTTATGAACGTCTTGGGAAACCCATCCCATTTGCTTCTTGAACTAATTCGAGAAAATGACAAAAATTGCATACATGAATAGATTCTCACAAATTGTGAGCATAGTAGAAGACAAAAGCAAAGCATTAAATCGAGGGGAATGAAAATTTCCCCTTAATGTAGGGGTCCAGCTTTTTCTGAGTTCCTAAAGAAATGTTGGAGGCCGCCTCCTTTTCTCTGCGCACTTTATTGGTCTTTCGCCCTCTGGTAAGGGGTGGAGACGGAACTGAATTGTCTTCCGGTTCAGAAGTTTCCACAGAGACTGAAGCAACCAGGTCTGCATTGGCAGAAGGTTCCGGAACTGAAGCCTTTGCTGCCATTGTGGTGGAATCCGGAGGGATTTCGTCTGCCGGGGGGTCTTCCTTATCTGTTGTTGCTTCTAGATCCTGGGCTTCATCCTCCTTCAGCACATCAAAGCTTTTTTTAGTCTCTAGAGTTGCCTCTGTCGTATGGGTGGCCTTTGGGGCCTGGGCTAACGGATCCTTTCGCCTTGGCTGCCTTCGTCGGTTAGTTACTGGCTGAAAATCATCTTCTTTGATTGGTCCCGGCTCCTCAGAGATTTTGGGACAGCTTTTTACGAAGTGACCGTAAGCATGGCACCGGAGGCACTTAAAAGGAATCTGCTCGTAGTCCAGCTCTTGGATGTGGCACCATTCCCCCAGGGAGAGCTTAATGGCGTCCGGAAGTCCTTTTTCAAGATTTACCTCAACACAAATACGAGCGCAGGTGAACTGTTCCCCCTTCGGCTCCGCCCTGTCTAGGAAACGCCCAAGCTTGTTTCCAATGTCCTCCAGAGAGCTTATCCCCCAGAGATGCAATGGAAGGTGAGGCAGCCTAACCCAAACAGGGGCTGTTGTGATCTCGGCTCCGGGGTTAAAGTCAAGAGTCCAGGGGGCTAAGAACAGCCCCTTCGACCCCATGAAATAGGGACCAGATCTGAAAAATAAATCACGGTCCACTTTCCTCGTGAAGCTGAAGACAAAAAAAACCCTGCCTACTGCATATAGAGTAACGTTTCCCTGTATCATCATCTTCCAACGATCTTTCATCCATGCCTCCACTGTTTTGGGGCTTGGCCATAACCCCATAAACTTCCCAATGAGGGCATTTTCTGCTAGAAGGAGGGCAAGCTTGCAAGGGTCCTCTAGATCTAGCTCCAGAGAGGGGATCTCCTCCATCTTCTTAACAAACTTAGACTTGAGAGAAGGCTTGGATTTAGGTCCTGCTGAGCGGACTAACATTTTGAAAGCTTCCAAAGGGTCTTTTTCCATCTCAGCGATCAGGACTGGGGCCATCGTAGAAGGCGACGACCACCAGCAAGCAACAAAATTATTTTTATTCAGAAGTCGCGCCCTTGCACTCGATCCAGTCGCATGCCCCACTAAAACCGCGGCCCTGTAAACCCTGGTCGCTGCTTGACGCGTCCCTGCAAACAAACAATCGACCTCCTACAAACTGAGGCCAATACCGCTTCTCCAAATCGCGTGCAAACGCTCAGGCAAGACGCTGAAACACCAATCCGCTGCCCTAGACCAGACTGCTACTCCAAAGCGCATGAAGAAGCTTGGGGACACAGGTGAATCATTGGGTGCCAAACCCTGGGTGCTCGGCTGCTGTAGATCGTGTCCCTGCACTCGAATACCAGAGCGCGACAACTAGGGTTTGGGCCCTAGCCGCGGTGACTCGTCTCGCCTCATCTTCATGCAACCAAAAAAGATGTTAAAAATTCAATCAAGAGGTATTAAAATTTTAGAGGTGTACAATCTCCAAATATTTTGATAACAAAATGAGGGATTTCTTTATGAAGAATTAAAGATTAAACCTTAAAACACAATGTAATAGCAAATGCTTCAAGACAACTTATAAGTGATTTGCATTGTATTGATAAAAGGTATTTAAATTTTAGAGGTGCACAACCTCCAACTATTTTGAATAATATAATGAATGATTGTGTAATTGAAAAGCTTAAATAACTTATGACATTACGTGCATCAAAGATATAAATTGGTGCTAGTAGCGGTCTATGCCCAAGGATATGGAGTAGTTTTAATAGTAGTTCACTGTCATTGAGCATTCTATGCACATGGGTATAGATTAGTGATAATGACAATCTAGAGGTTGGGATGTGTTGGTCCTTATATTATAGTGGTGGTGGGTGGGGTCTCCTCCATGATATCAAGGTTGTCTAGTAAAAATTTGCACATATGGATATATATCAATGCTAGTCATAATTAGGGTTTAGTAGCAATTTGTGCCCAAGGATGTAGATCTATTATAATAATAGTTCACTCTCAATGATATATCAATTCTAGTGGCAATCTAGTTCCAATAACAAAGTATGTTGAAGGATATAGAGCAACGTTAGTTACAATGTGCACCCAAGAATATAGATCAATGCAATTAATAATGCATGCCCTCGGGTTTAGATAAATTTTGGTAGCAATTTGCACCCAAGGATATAGATCAATGCTACTAGCAATTTGTGCCAAGAGATATAGATTCATGCTAGTATTAGTGCATCCCTAGGGATATAGATTGATTATAGTATTACATTGCACCTAAGGGACATAGTTTAGTCCCAGTGGTAACCTAAACCCATGGATACATATGAGTCCTAATGGTAATAGACGCCTTGAGATAAGCCCAAGGATTTAGCTCAACTAGTTGTCGCCAATGTTGCCAGTTTTCTAATCTCGACGCCTAGATAAATTGTTTACTAGTGATTTCCTTATTGTAAATCAAATGTGCAATTCACAAAACAAAATACAGTTGCTGGAATAATTAATGGAAATAATTAGTAGAAGAAAAGAAACCAATTCCAAGCACACAAAGATTTATTCCCTTCAATCAACTTATCATTAAAATAATATCAAAGCTTACAAGGTCTCCCATACCAAGAAAATGGCCCAGAAATACATAAAACTATAGACAACACCTACAAACCCTAGCTACTCCTCCTTGGTTGTACAGTCTCGTACAATCAATTTCTCACACTTATATGTGCCTTCCTACACTGAAGCCTGCATATGTTCATGATTTCCTACATTATAGCCAACATACACATGCACCATAATTGACCTGTACAGTGCGTACAACTCCATACCTGCTATTGTGGATCAAATCTACATAATTTTCTTGTGGTTTCCCCTATTCTCTCTTCTCCCTGACCTATATTGATCTCTAGATGAAAGTCCTTCTCCACCTATCGGAGATCTCCTTAAGAAAAAGTCCTTCTTTTCTCTCTCTCTGTATGAAAAGTGTCTCCTCCTTTACCCTAACCTTGCTTTTATAATATTGAGTTATGACCTAACCCTGATCTCCAAAGTGATTGACGGTTGAGATTAAATCTCACCTCACTTGAGATCAATGGATAATATTTAATTCATTAATGCTAATAACCTTAACTTTAACATTTCATTAAATAAAACTCAACTAATTAATAAAATCACTTTACTTTAATAATTCATTTAATTAAAGTAAATTACTAAGGTAGAATGCTTTGGACGACTTCACTACATCTATACACTTAGATATGTGTGAAAGTACATGTTCCATGCAACAAACATCAACACTCCCTCTTAGCGAGGAAGGTACTTCTGGAAGAGCCACCTGGAATTGGTTGTCCCTCCGATCCTAACACAATATCCTTCACATCATCCTGCACCACGACATCCCTCCAAACCTGCTATTCTTCTCCTTCTTGAACACTGGAAGGCTCAGAATCAATGATGCTACTCATTACTTCCATATAGTTTGGAAACTTATTTGGAGGCCTGCTCTCCCTAACTGTTCTCCTAGAAGCCTCAACTTGCTCGTGAGCATCCCTCAATGTCAGTTCAAACCAACTGGGCCTTTCAATAGAATTGAAAGGGGCTAACTCCTCCTCCCTACTTGAACGTTGACTCCATGAACTAGAAGTCTCTGAAATTTTTTCTCCCTTTGAAGCCTTCTCCTCGTCCTCTACCGCTGACATCAGTCCACTCACATATGAATGGATAAGATCCAATATCCCCTTGGACCTACAAACAATATTTCCCTGCAACATGTATAGCTTGTCCTCTCTAACCCCAATGTTCACTTATGTGTGAGGGCTAGCTCCCTCTGGACGTATGAGTACTTACCCTTTCTTGAACATGAGGACAAACCCCCTGTGCTCCAAAACTGAGACTGAGAGAAAATTCTTCTTCATTTTTGGTACATAAACCACATCCTGGGCCTTCAAAGAACCAGTTGAATAAAGTTCAAACAAGATATAACTCCCTCCCCCTTCACTGCATACTTGGCATCATTACAAATCTCCACATGGGTCCCTGAGTTCTTCTCTGTTGAAATGTTAAATAGCTCACGTGCTTTCGTCATATGATGAGATTTGCCACTATCCAAGTACCACACACTCCTTGTGACTGTGTTGGTAGAAAGGAAAGAAACTAGTGATAAATCCCTCTCGAACTTCGCAACAAATTCATCCAATTGAGTTTATGCAGATGTTGCTACCTGTTGTGACTTTCCTCTTCCATTCTTCTTATCCATACAATGAGAAGCATAATGACCACTCTTGTGGCATGCAAAGCACTTGATCTTACTCAAGTTTGTTTTCTTTCCTGAGTATGATGTACCTCCATCATTGTTACCCTTCTTGCTGGGAACCTTTCCTTTACCCTTCCTTGTCTTACTAACAAGGGTTAGGTTCTCATCACCACTTCCTTGCTTGTTGACTTTAGACTGCTCCTGAGTCTCTCCTTGGATACAATCATCCCATAGCCTTCGCGAATCTGGAAGATTTTCACGAGTGTAGACTCCCTTGACAAATGGTTCCCAAGATTTTGGGAAACCATTCAATGCCACGTTTACAAGTTCTACATCTTCCACTTTCTCCCCAATAGCTGCAAGTTGATCATGTACTCGAGTGATCCTCATGAAGTAGCTTGTAATATTTTCAGATCTAGACATCTGTACTGATTTTAGTTTATTTCCTAAGATCATCTTCCTATTCAAGTTATCTCTCTAGAATAAACTTACCAAGGCATCAAACATTTCCTTGGTCGTCTTTTTCTCAAATAAGTGAGAAATCAAATGATCCTTTATTGCATACAAGATTACCCACCAGGTTTTGATCTCCTTCTTTTGGTGAACTGCCAAATCTTTTGGATCTGTCGGTGGAGGAACTACTTTGTCAACAATCTCCCAAAGATCATATTTCTTCAAAAACAAAGTAACTCTTGATTTCCAAGATAGGAAGTTGGATGTTCCATCCAATATGTCTTCAACTCTCAGACTTGTTGTTTCCATCCCTTAGATCTAACAATCTACCGTGGAAATAACTTGTTGTTGAAACTGCCCTTGTGTGGACTTGTATGTGCCTTTCCTCACTATAGCACACATATGTACATTATTTTCAGCACGGTATCCCACGTACACATGCACCCTGACTAACCTAATACACATGTACAACTCTGTACGACTGCAAAAACAAGTTCTATTATTGTACGACTATCTCCCTGAAATACGTCCTTCGATTTCTAACTGCTAGTTTATAGATCTACAAAGATTTCCTTGTAGATCTGACATATCTATTGCAAATTGACGTGTATATGAAATATGTCTCCCTCTTAGAGTGAAAGCTTTGATACCATGTCAATTTTCTAATCCCGACACCCAGGTAAATTTTTTACTAGTGATTTCCTTGCTGTAAATCAAATACGTAGCTCACAAAAAAAAAATATGCTTGCTAGAATAATTAATGAAAATAATTAGCGAAAGCAAATAAACCAATTCCAAACACACAAAGATTTTTTCCCTTCAAATTAGCTTGTCATTAGAATATTATCAAATCTTATAAGGGCTCCTTTACATAGAAAATAGTCCACAAAGAAATACATAAAACTATAGACAACACCTGCAAACCCTAGCAACTCTTCCTTGGTTGTATGGTCCCATACAATCACTTTCTCATACTTATATGCACCCTCCTACATTATAGCCCACATATTTATGTTCTTTACTGCATTGTAGGCCGTGTATACACACACCTTGACTAACTTGTACAATGTGTACAACTCTGTACCTACTGTTTTGGCTCAGATCTACCGGATTTTCTTGAGGTTTCCCTTGTTCTCTCTTCTCCCTGACTTGTGTTGATCTCTAGATGAAAGTCCTTCTCCACCTATTCAAGATCTCCTTGAGAAAAATTCCTTTGCTCTTTCTATATGAAAAGTGTCTCATCCTTTACCCTACCTTTCTTTTATAATATTGAGTTATGACCTAACCCTAATCTCCAAAGTGATTGACGATTGAGATTAAATCTCACCTCACTTGAAATCAATGGTGTTGGAACAAACGATTAAGATAAACGTGAGTGTGTATTTTATTCATCAATATGATACATATATATATATATATATATACAATGATTATGACCCTTTGGTTCGTCTTCCAAGGGTCTCTTGGACTCCGATGACCGTTAGAATTACTTTACATTTCATATTCCTTCTCCACATGGATCAGGTTTCCAACAATCCCCCCCTTAATCCAAAGGGGTATATGTGAGTCCAAGGTGAGAGCTGATATCTGAAATTGGGTAGCTAAAATCTCGAAGTGTGCATCTATTGATGGCTAAGTGTGCTCTCTAAATATGGTGGTTTTGGGATGACCACAAACCGAATGATGATGGCGATTTAAGGAATATCACAAACCAATCTAGTGGTTTAAGGATGACCACAAACTCTGGAACCCTTCTCTAGTCTCAATGGTTCCTGAAGCATTTCCTAAGTTAGCTAAAAGTTGGAAGTTGGTGTCTTCTGCTAATTGGAAGTGCTCTCGATGTTGGTTTAAAGATGATCATAAATTGTGATGTAGAAGAAGCTAAAAGTCTTCTACCAAGAGGAGGTTTAAGGGAAACCACAAATCGTTGTCTAGCAGAAGTTGTATGCTTTCTACTAAGTGGTGATTTAAGGAAAACCTCAAACCAATGAAGCTTGCTTGTCACGCTTGCTTGTTGTTTCTTGACTGATAGGGCTTCAAAACTTGAATCCTAACTGCCAATCGTTGATGTTGTTCCCCCCTGTCAGGTGCAAGGTGAGAAGATGCAAATCCTTTCACTGCAATATGCGTCAATACTCGAGAATGGACTCGTCAATATGACTAAGATATCTTCTTGACGATTGATGACCATAGCCAAGAAATCATCCACCCATAAATGGTTCTTTACTCTTGCATATTTCTTGTTGTAAGAAAATTTTCTTGAAGGATGATTGTGCTTTCCATATTTCTCTCAAGGATGAAGATCGAAGCATTGATCTTCAACGTGGCCAACTCATTGACAATATTGGCATGTCAAAATCTTCTCTTGAACTAGAGAAGGTGAATGTGAACTTTCTTGAAGCAATACAACACTCTGAAACTGGATCAGTTTGGTGTAATCCAGATTATGAAAGGTGACATCCTTTTCATATATGATATTGGTTCTATGCTTGTTCTACCTGATTTCTTCCCAAGGTTTGATGATCCTCTTGGAAATAGAAAGATGCACATCGTCTGTAATGAATCTGGATCTGGCTCACTAAGTGGCTCATGCATTGGTTGTTGCTTTGAATAGGAATTATCATCTTCTCTTCGAATATAGGGCTCAAAACAAGGAATGGTTCAAAATGTTGTCGAAGATTCTTTAGCTCAAGTGCGTCATGAAGAAAACGAGTTTGGGTTTGCAATAATGTTTCTTTGACTTGCGTAACTTGCAAGTATGTTACAACATTCTGGAAAGTTGTTTTTTCAATGGTAACTATAATATCTAGTGAAGAGAGTTAGGATTAGCTCGACTTTTATGACTTTGCATAGTTGAGTTTAGGCTTAGAGTGTTCAGTAAATCTAACAATTCCTCAACTCCAGCTCATGATTCTTCTCTAGATCATGAGCTAACTATCCATGGATAGCAATATGGACGGCTCCTTGGAATGCTTAAACATAGGAAACAACATCCATGAGTTTGAGACTTTTTTCAGATGAGTTATATAAGCTACCATCGTGCAGGCCTATGCCAAGGATGAATTCTACGACCTCTACTCGCTCTTCAGGTCAGACAAGGTAGACAATCAACCACTATTGATTTGGGATGCCTTGTCTATGCAAGGCAATTCCATTTTAATTGCTAGATATTTTATTGGTGCAGTTTTTGATGGAGGAGCGGTCGATTCAAGGACCTTGCCGATGGAATTTAGGGTTTCAATATGATGGAGAGGACATGCCATAACACCATACGATACCAAAGAAAATGGAACTGCAACTCTCTTCAGTCTCTCGGTGTTCTCTATGTTGTCAATGTATCCATAGCAAGAGAGATTGTGAGTAAAGTAACGGGAAACGACTGTAAAGTGGAATCGGTTCTTGATATTCACCTCCAGAAGAAATTGTGGCCCTACACACAAGGCATGATTCCTCTCGCTGGCATCTATGACACAGATTTCATAGTGGAAAACAAAGGTGTGTAATATACCAGATATAAAATGTATGCAGAACAGAAATAAAATGCTAGAAATGGCAGATTAACAACAATATAACCAGAACATTCACCACAATACCACTGAAATGATAAGAGAATAATAACAGAAATAGCACTTTGAATCTGAAAGCAATGTTCACAGGCCTCTTCTAGGGGGAAACCTCCAGTTGAGCAGAGCTCTATTACAATAATATCCAAGATAGGGTTCTCATACCCTCGACTCCTATTTATACTAAAAAGAAGCCTCTAGAGGAAGATCCTTCTAGAAGCAGAAGCTTCTATTAGGTCTTCTTACATCTGCCTTATTCTATTTTATTGAAAGGCCTTATTAATATTGACCTTTATTACATCTGAATATATTGTTCTACCTATGTGCGGGTTAGGACCCTAACATGTCTGCCCCCTTAAAAATAGCCTTATCCTCAAGGCTTGAGATGAGGAAATTGTTGCAGAATGGTAGTTGGTTCCCAAGTGGCATCTGCTGGAGTTGTATCTTTCCACTGGACTAGCACTTCCTTGATGGTTCTCTGACGTAGGCGACGCTCACGCTGGTCCAAAACAGATTCTGGTTGTAGCCAAATGGATCCTTCTTCAGCGAACTCTGGAAGGTTGGTTTGAATTTGGCACTTAGCTCCAATCACCTTCTTTAAGCATGAAACATGAAAAACAGGATGTAGCTTCGAATGGCTGGGAAAAGCTAACTGATAGGCTACTTGTCCCACACACTTGAGAATGATATAAGGACCATAAAATTTGGGCGTTGGCTTCTAACATTGCTCGGCCTTGAGGGAAGTTTGCTTGTAAGGTTGCAGTTGAAGAAACACCCGATCCCCTTCTGCAAATTGACATTCAGAGTGACCTTGATCTGCTTGTTGCTTCATGCGATTCTGTGCCATGACCAAATTCTCTTTTAGTGTACAGAGAATAGCCTCTTGAGCTGTAAGTGTTAGGTCAACCGCCTGGACCTTCGAGGCACCTGGTAAGTATGAGAGAACTGAAGGTGGCTTCTGTCCATATACTGCTTCAAAAGGAGTCATGCGTGTAGTTGTATGGTATGAAGTGTTGTACCACGATTCAGCTAGGGGTAACCATTGAGCCCACCGATTTTGCTTTTCCGAGGCAAAACACCTCAAATATGTTTCCAAACACTTGTTGACAACTTCCGTTTGGCCATCGGTCTGGGGATGATAAGTTGTGCTGAGATGCAATTCGGTGCCTTGTATCTTGAACAGTTCTTGCCAAAAA
>ML789914.1:170774-213580 GCA_009831015.1 Picea engelmannii | reverse complement strand
GATTTCAGTTCCATTTTAGTAACTGGAAAATAAAGATCTCTCGCTTCAACTTCACTAATCCATCTTGAAAATAGACCCGCCACCCCAACCTGCTCTATTGTTGTAACAAAATCACTGGAATTAAAGAAACTCTTGAAATAATTTTTTGCCTCCACAACTATTGATTTCTGACCTTTGTGAATATGTCCCAAATCATCTTTGATCCACCATAAATGTTTTTTGTTTCTCCGATGATTAGAAAAATGGTGAAAATACTTGGTATTTTGGTCACCACTTTGGACCCAAATTGCCCAGATTTTGAGTCGCCACAAGTCCTCCTGGGTTTTTAAAAATTTATTCCTTTCAGATTCTAAATTAATGAGAATAAACTCCAGCTCCGGAAGAAGAGAACCCTCCGAGATCAGTCTCAATTTTTTTTTTTATATTTTCTTCTAGGGTCTCCAGAACTTTAACATCCCTGTATCGCACCACCTTTGACCATCTTTTTGTGAGAATTTTAAGGTCCTTTAGCTTCCATATAAACCGTCGTTGACTATCTCCTTCTTGTAGATAACGTCTACAACATCATGGTTCATAAAGGAAGGAGATAGTCAACGACGGTTTATATGGAAGCTAAAGGACCTTAAAATTGAATTTAAAAGGGTAAGCTTTATGAAGAGTATTGTTCTCCAGTTGTAACAGAATTGGAGCATGGTCTGACACAAAGGTAAATTCCACCCAAGATCGATAAAGTCAACAGATACCTAAATAAATGGAGTTTTGTAATAGTTTATATGACTATAATTTATTTTTCTTTATTTAAGATTCTATTTTGAATGTGTTGAATTTTAAATTATGAAATAATCATTAATTAAAAGTTTGAATAACATTGATATTGATATTTATAATGGCTGACTATTTTAAATATATAATTTTTATATAATAGAAAATATTTTTATTTCTAATGTTATTTTTACTTCTCAATTTTAAGTTGGTTTTTTTATTTTATTTTTATTTTTATGAGAAATCAATAATTTGTTAGAGTGATTTGGGCGATCAAATTGACTAGTTCCCACTATAATTTAAGAGTAAATCCAACAACAAGCAAGCCATACATACCAATAACTTATGAATTAACAAGGGGTGAGACGTCTGGAGATACATCTATGGGTGGTCTCATTCTTGGGGGGAATCTACCCTTCTAGCCTTATCACAATGGACCAAATGTCTCATCAAAAATTAAACCCAAGGAAAGTGCTAAACTTACCTCCCAACCATTTAAGTTATTGCCCCTCCACTTTTTCCATTTTAAAAAGAGAAAAACTTTCAAAAACTATGCCTAACACATAATATTCTTTAATAAAACGCTAAAATATAATTCATTATGTATTGATCACATGAAACTATTAGAATCACAACTAAAGCATGGTTGAATTAAGGCACATTTTAAGCTACATTAATTTTCTTAAAACCATTAAATAAAATACCTTTGCAATTTATACCAACCATTTAAGCTATTGTCCCTTTGTTTTTTTTCATTTTAAAGAGACAAAAACTTTAAAAACTATGCTTAACACATAATAATGTTTTTTAGTAAAAAGCGAAAGAATCATCCATTATGTGTTGACCACATTTTTCTAGAAGAAAATTAGCACAATTATATTAAGAAAATATAATTTTTACATCCGAAAAGTCCATAAGCAGCCTTTTAATACAAGGCAAAAACCTGACCACTACGATGTACATCATGAGAGTTACATTCAAATACATCCAAAACAGAGAGCTCCAAAAAGACCAGTACTCTCCGAACTAGGAGCAAAAGAAAAAAGCTAAGCTTGATATCCATCTCATACAAGAAAAGGATGAAACAATACACATCCCGGCTCATAACTCAAAACTGGAGAAAACCGTCCAAAAAAGAAGGAATAGAAAGGGGCTAATAGATGTTGATAAGACGTAGTTGTCCCGCCAATCCACCAAACCATAAGTAGAGTGAGATATATCCTTCTGGTTCCAATAAATCTTTCTTTGATAGCCCATCAACTTCCTTGTTGAACTCCCGATAAATGTGAATAAATTGTGTGGCCTTGAAATTTCTTATTAATATTCTAATTCTTTGTTTCCAACCTTCTAAAGAGCTAACACGCAAGTAACTTTTGTCATTCAATCAATCTATGATTACCTTTGAATTGCCCAGGATTTGGATGTTGTGAATAGACAAAATATTTTCTATGAAGAGTGTAGCCCATGCTCCCATTAGTTCTGCCTTTGTATTAGTTCTGATACCTAGTTCAAGTACCATTTATAAACTGAAGATGAAAAAAGTTTAATGATACCCCCGACGCCACTGCACAATCCATTTATCTTGGATGCTCCATCAAAACAGGCCACTGGGTACTCAAGAAGATGATCAATCATGTAGGAACAGACATAATGAGTAATATTTTTATCCATAGGGTTATGAAAGGATCCAAGAGATCTGATGATAATCGAATGAGTTGAGGGTTGTCTTCCTTCAAAGGTAGTTGCATTCCTTTCTAACCAAATAAACCAACAAATATGAGGAGCTAAGCTAGTTGAAGCTGACTTGTTCTTAGTCCAGTTTGTTAGACAGTCATCTAAGTCACTCCCGCTCCAATCTTGAATGAAATTTTTAATGGATTTGATTTTTGTCCAGATGAGTTTGGTTAAGGAACAATGTATAAACATGTGATCATTATCTTCATTATCTTCTTTGCATAATTGACAACGACCAGGACCTTCCCATCCTCTTTGCTGTAAATTTTTGCAAGTCAGAATTTTGTTATCCGCTGCTAACCGCAGGAAAAGTTTAATTTTCTGTTAAATGTCCCATTTCCACAAGCTCTTTTGCCATCATGTGCATGTCGACAAGTTTTGTGTAGAGATTAAAGCCGAATATACATTCTTTTTCGTGAGGGAACCTAAAGAGTCCCCCCCATCTATAGTAGTTCATCTTCATATTCTGATAATGTAACCCCTGAAGCTTGTAGATCTCTCTGGAATCGATCCCACTCCGCGACCAGGTCCCCTGTGAGGTCCAAGTCCAAGCTGCTAATCCAGGTAGATAAAAAAGGATCTTTTTCATGAGTTCTCCAAGCCCGAGCTAGCACCAAAATATGGTTCTAACTGAGAAAAGAGATAAGCGGAAGAGACAGGAATGATGAATTGCCCATTCCCAGAATCTTGTCTCTATCAAGAGCCACATGATGAACCGTACCAGGATTCCAGCTTAGCCAATTTGTAATCAGATACACGGACTTTAGAAGGACATTCCAGATTTTTGAAGCCGAAAATTGATGGAAAGACGTTGATTGCAACCAATTTTTAACTGTCATAGAATGAAAATACTTCTCTTTAATTACTTTTTTCCACAAACCATCTTTTGTTAGAACTCTCCATAGAATTTTCGTTGCTAGATCTTTGTTGAATGTGAATATATTACGGAAACCCCAACCCACAAAACATTTTGGGTGAGCTAGAGTCTCCTAGTGAACGAGGTGGAAATGATTTGAATCTGCAATCCCATTCCAAAGAAAATTATAAAGAAGTTTCCTTAGCTTGTGAAGAATGAACAACATAATAGAAGCTAGAGATAACCAATATACAGGCTGGCTTTCCAGAACTACTTTGCACAACGTATATCTTCCTCCCAAGGACAACCACTTGTAAATCCAATGGTTGATTTTCTTTTCCACTTTGGTTAATAACCAAAGCCAGTCTTCCGACCTCTGTAATCCAGCCTTTAAGAAGTACTCAAGGTAATTGAAACCCACAGTGAGATCAGTAAAGTTATACGGGATAAACTTCTTGAAAGAAGCCAGTTCCGGCTCCGAGAGTCCTGAGAAATGAACTGTCAATTTGATAGGATTCACCTTTAAACCCGAAACCATACAAAACTTTTGAACAAGACTCACAATCTCTTTCCATTCCTGCACAGAAACATTTTTCAAAAGTAAAACGTCATCAACAAATAAAAGGTGCATAACTTTCGTAAGTTTGGAAACTTTTATTCCAGTTAAGGATCCTTCACTTTGGCTTGATTTTAAAAGCAGGATTAGACTCTCCATCACTAGAATAAAGAGTAAGGGTGATAGTGGACATCCCTGAYGRAGTCTTCTACCGCTTCTGAAAAAGTTAGTAGCTTCTCCATTAACTAAAACAACAAGGGACGCAGAACTAACACATGACATAATCCAGTTTGTCATCAGTGTTCCAAATCCCACTTGGATTAAGATCAATCTCAGAAAGTCCCAATTGACGCAATCATAAGCTTTTTGTAGGTCTAGCTTAAGAATTAGAGCTTTTAAATTTTTCTTTTTTATAGTGTGAATGCATTCATGAGATGTACCTATTGCATCATGAATCAAACGCCCCTCCAGGAAGCCGAATTGTTATGCCGAAAGATTTCTCGAAAGAATCGGTTTGATTCGATTSGYAATAACTTTTGAAATGACATTATAAACCAGATTGCATAAAGAAATAGGTCTGRAATCCCCAAAATTTTGAGGTTTATTAATTTTGGGAATCAAAGTTAAGAAAGTGAAATTTAGACTTCCTRCTATAYGGCCACCGGATCAGACCACCTCCACTAATGCCAGAAGATCTTTGCTTACCAAATCAAAGAAATGTAAGAAAAAATCCAYTGTCCATCCATCCGCCCCTGGAATTTTGTCTCTTTTAAAGTGAGATAAAACMGATTTCAGTTCCATTTTAGTAACTGGAAAATAAAGATCTCTCGCTTCAACTTCACTAATCCATCTTGAAAATAGACCCGCCACCCCAACCTGCTCTATTGTTGTAACAAAATCACTGGAATTAAAGAAACTCTTGAAATAATTTTTTGCCTCCACAACTATTGATTTCTGACCTTTGTGAATATGTCCCAAATCATCTTTGATCCACCATAAATGTTTTTTGTTTCTCCGATGATTAGAAAAATGGTGAAAATACTTGGTATTTTGGTCACCACTTTGGACCCAAATTGCCCAGATTTTGAGTCGCCACAAGTCCTCCTGGGTTTTTAAAAATTTATTCCTTTCAGATTCTAAATTAATGAGAATAAACTCCAGCTCCGGAAGAAGAGAACCCTCCGAGATCAGTCTCAATTTTTTTTTTTATATTTTCTTCTAGGGTCTCCAGAACTTTAACATCCCTGTATCGCACCACCTTTGACCATCTTTTTGTGAGAATTTTAAGGTCCTTTAGCTTCCATATAAACCGTCGTTGACTATCTCCTTCTTGTAGATAACGTCTACAACATCATGGTTCATAAAGGAAGGAGATAGTCAACGACGGTTTATATGGAAGCTAAAGGACCTTAAAATTGAATTTAAAAGGGTAAGCTTTATGAAGAGTATTGTTCTCCAGTTGTAACAGAATTGGAGCATGGTTTGACACAAAGGTAAATTCCACCCAAGATCGATAAAGTCAAACATCCAGAAGAAGATCCTCCGATACCAAGAACCTATCCAGACGCTTGGCCATTAAATCTGTGCCAGAGCGACCATTACGCCAAGTCGGGACTAATTTGTCAGGATGACCATCAATAAGTTTATGCGAAAGAAAGAGAGAGCTGAAAAAACTTGCAAGTTGGTCGGAGGTGGCAGAGCCTCCCCAAACCTCACCATTAGAAATATTAAGATTTAAATCTCCCTCTATCACGAGACTTTTCAAAGAAAGAAAACGGTTGGTTGAAAGAGTAGTCCAGAAGGATTTACACTCCAAGCAGGATCCATAAATGTTTAGAAGGTTGATCTTCCTTTTTGAAGAGATAATTGAACCTGTTAACAAAATCTCGCCACTAGTAAGGAGCGGATTCAAATTAAAAAGTTGGGGATCCCACAACACTAGTAGGCCACCCGAGGTACCAACAGAGCTCACCACACAAGTAACCTAGGTCGGACGGAATCTAAACAAAAAGGAACACGTTTTTTTCTCCATAACCATAGTTTCCTGAAGG
The DNA here is from genome assembly GCA_009831015.1 of Picea engelmannii. Classification (NCBI taxonomy): domain Eukaryota; kingdom Viridiplantae; phylum Streptophyta; class Pinopsida; order Pinales; family Pinaceae; genus Picea; species Picea engelmannii. Next base: position 207,621 of record ML789914.1, on the reverse strand, counting down.
AGAATAATATTAGGATGGGTAGAATCCAAGACACGTCGAAACGAGGCCTCTTTGAGGGAGCCTCCAATCCCTCTGAGATTTAGTGACAAGAGTATCATTACTTAGGTCTTGCTAGGGCCTTCACTGCTCTAAGTGCCCCACTATCGGAAGAGGGGGGATCCGTGACTAAGGGAGAGATGGTAGGCGAGTGTAATTTATTTCTTGAACTTCTAGTTTTTATAGGGGAGTATTATATTCCCAATCCTCGTGACCAGGAATAGTCCTTTGAAGTCTCAGCCTGATTGGTTGTCTTGTTACTAACCTCCCTAGAGAAGGTAGACGGGTCAATAAGTGCATTTCCAAAGTAGGAAGGTAAAGGGGCGGGGGGGTTACTGTCATGAAGAAAGGGAATCAAGGAGTCTAAGACAACACTTAGTGAGGATTGACCCTGCTCAGATTCACGAAATCCTGGGGACATAATCGATTCACCTGGAGAGGGAGAGACCTCTTGTGAGACAGGGGGGATGAAGGATTAAGAGCAGGATAAGTAAGAATCCCCTGTATAGAATTCAACACTTCCAAGTTTGGTAGAGTACCTCGTTCACAGGATGACAAACAAACAGAATCAACTAAACCCCTAGATGAAAAAGAGTCAGTAATCGGTAAGGTAGTAGTAGTCAGATGCACAGAAGCTGGATTCCCCAAACCCTCCCCCATGTGCATCTCCTTAGTGGAAAGAAAAAATTTCAGTAGTGGAGAGATATTAAGTTCTTCTTTTTCCAATAAGGATAAAGAGTTAAATAGAACCGGGCAATAAAAGTTCAACTTATCAGTTATAATAGCTTCCCTTTCCGACGATGGTAATGGCTCTAAAAAAGGATAACGACATTCTTCTCAAGCTGACTTCACTTCCTCTTCGAAATCCCCCAAATCTATGTGAAGAGTTGTATATTCAGAGACTTCCTCTTCACCCCTGCCCATATAGTTCCTTTTCCCCCTCCATTCAATATCTAAGAGTTCAGGAAAGCCCCCGTGAACGCCCATCTCCACCAATATTTTTCTATTTTTTCTGGTTGGAGCCGAGAGTATGGATTCGCCCAACGTGATGAAGGAACCCAAAGAGTTGCCAATCCCCTCCAATGTCGTCGCATTCCAAAACTAAAGTGGTAATCTTGGGAGAAGTACCCACAAGTGTCGGAATTAAAAGTATTATGTCACATGGTTGAAAGCCAAACACCAACATTTGATCATAAGACTGCTACCTCCTATCACCCACCTATGGGCTAGAAGTAGAGCGAATTCTTCATGGGTTTTACATATGAAGCCCACCCAGTATTTAGTCAAGTAGACTGCCTCAGGCACATAACCTATCAACGGCTTCCAGGTAAGTTCCACCCATTCCAATAAGGATACCTTAGATAGGTATCTGTAGGATAGTATTCCAACTAAACCACAGAGCGCCAAGATGCAGGTCTCAGCAAGGCCAACATAAGACCCTAAAACCATTTTGTGCATAGTCTTTTTCGCCCTCCACTATCTACGACTAATGCGGGATTTCCCAGCCTCCTTACTACCTACCTTCGACTAGGTAGACTGAATCTTTGTCTTACTTTGTTCTTCCCTAGACATGGCCACTGTATCACTCTCTGCGGACTTAATGAACCCTGAGGAAGTTGGCAAGAAATCTGCGAAGGAAGGAGCAGGACCCGGGCTAAGGAAAGAATGGGGAGGTGCAGAGGGTGGAGGTTTAGTTGAGTGTGAAGTAGATGAGTCAGTACCATAAACTGCAACGTCCATCTTGTCGTATAGACCCTCTTCCCTCCAAATTTCTTTGTCAACCACATTCACCAATGTGTTGACGTTTTCCTCTACACTTGGCAAAGTCGTAGAGGCCATGGGAGTCCACCCGGGCTCCACTAAGCCCTACCCCCCAGACGAGATAATGTGAAACAACAGAGTACCAGAAAAACAGTTAATGAACAGAGAAGCAAGTTAAGGAAGGGTTAAAGGATCTGAGGCCACTTGGCTCCCATAGTAAACACACACCCCAATAAATCACAGTAACCAGTTCCCAAAAATAGTAATAAAATACATGCCTGCAACTAAGTTAGGTCAGTGGATAAAAACACTCGGAACTAAAAAACTAGAAGGCTAAAAGGATAAACCCTAAACCTCAGGAAGAGTAGACAAAAACTTATCTCCAGACCCCTGAGAAATAAGTTTCAGAGGTGGAGATAAAAGGAAACTACAATTAGCTAAATTCATTTTCACTCGGCCCTCCATCCTCACCAGAATCCTCGGAGCTCTGAATGAAATGTGAGTTTGGTTCCCTCACTGTTTGACTAGTAAACTCTATGTGTGTGTGTTAACCACGTGGCACTACTTGATCACAATTAAAGCATGGTTGTTTTAGGGCACATTTCAAGCTACAATAATTTTTTTAAAACCATGAAATAAAATAAGTTTGCAATTTATATAAGGATTTGTCCCATGCAAATTAAATTAGTAAAGTCTAGAGGATCAAGTTTCTCTGATCTTAAATTAAATCAGTGAAGCGAGTATTTGTGTTGTCTTAATATAAAGTTGGAGTTTACAAATCCGTTAAATCTAAAATTTTCACAAGCATTAAAAAAAAATATCTAAATTATTTTTTGCGATAACTACATGAATATAAAAATGCTATGTCATATGCGTTTCCAAAATGAAAAACATGTTGCTGAAATTCTTATAATATAAAAATATAGCATTCCGAAATTGCAAAACAAAAGTCACAAAAATGAGTGCCAAATTATAATGTGAAAAAAATTATATATATTAAAAAAAAAAAAATTAAGCATACTTCATTTTTTTTTCATTAACAATACACCCAAAAAAATAAAATTATAAAAATAATTAAATACTTAATTATATGCTTAATTTTTTACAAAATATACAAAAGACACACTAGATACTAGGTAGTAGCCAAAGGTTTAAAAGATGCATTTGGAGTTATTTTAAAATTATATAGAGCATTTGAACTTGTTTAGTAGGATTGTTGTATTGGAAGAAATGAGGTGCTTTTTAAAATTTAATATAGAAGAGGTGTGTAACACAATGTAATGGTGACATGATATAAGTTGGTGAAAATACTTAAATAAAATAATAATAAAATAGAATAAAAATGGATATAGAAAATAAGATGGTTGGACATGACAGAGAGAGGAGAGCGTTGAGATGGTGGAGAGAGGAGAGATGTGAGGAGCGTGATGACCATATAGATGTGCAATATTTCTCTAGCAAAAGGGGAAGTTGTACAAGCCTTGGTGCAATCATACAACATACAAATTTAGTTGTTGGCAGGGGTATGAACAATTTGGGAGTTAGATTTACTGCTAAAATTGTAGGTACGAGATTGCCTTTTGGCATAGAAGGGGGTTTCTCTTTATCTACAAGTACATGTACGAATTTGGGGGGCAAGGGTTGATCCAAATTTATGAGTAGAAAAAAATGAATAACATACTGAATACAATAACACGGAGATAACAAGAAGTATCCAGTGAACAATAACTTTTATTGAATAAATGAAATAAGGTGAAACTGTAAAACTAAGAACTGAAACAACTTTCTTGAATGGTGGTAGCTATCTCTGAGAATAGATGTGTTTGTTACATGCATCTGTCTGAGTAGAATGATTACAATGAGTCTCTAGAGACCCTTTTAACATTATTCATGAATGCCAAAACCCTAGACATCCAAAAACCTAACCCTAGGAGGTGAAATGCCAAAAGTTATGTGGGCCTCGATGGGTAAGTTGGTACCTCAACTTCCTGGGATCGTAACTTTTGCATACAACCTTTGTTTTAGGCGCGTGATAGCCTGTTGGAAATTTATTTTCGAGAACTACACATTATTCCATCAAATTATGACTATGTCTATAGTTTGACTGTGGCAAGCCAAAAAAACATTGTTTAGGGCTCCAAAATGGCCCTGGAAGTACATAAAGATGTACTGACATGAAAAATTCCAAACTAAGCATGTTGGATTAGGTGGGTCTCCACCTGGAAGATATGTAGGGATTCAGATAGGCCCTTAAGTGTAGAACCCACAATTACAAAGAAGTACAGAAGAACACGTTGAACTAAAAACTATCAAGAGGAGCTAGTTGGAATAGGTGGGTGGACACCAATATCCACCTAGATCAATCCTCCCCCCTTAGGAAGAAATGGTCTCCATTGCGTTGATTTCCCCCATCAGGTGAGTAAACTTCTGTTGAATTTGGTCCCAGGTGAGCCACTTTCCTTGGTGTAGGAGTTTCCCTGCTTTGACAACCCGCTAGAGTTGGATCCTTTGTTGGCGAGTTCCCTTGACCTGTGTGTCCACTATTTGATCAATGGACGCCTGTTCCATGCAGTCAGGGTTGAGCTTTGTTGGTGTGAGTTGTTATGTGATCTTTGAGGTGTCCAATAAGGGTGGAAAATATGGTCGAAGGAGGTCCACATTGAACATTGGGTGCAAGCCAAGGAAGGGTGGAGTGTTGACCTCAAAAGCATTGCTACCCACAACCCTAGTGATAGTGTAATGACCATTGCGAAGTGGGTGAAGCTTCTGATGGGGCCTTGTAAGGCACTCTTTCTACAAATGTAACCAAACCTTGTCTCCCACCTGAAATTGGTGTGGTACCCTATGTTGATCATGGCGTTGCTTGTACTTAGCATTGTCTTTTTGCAAAATATCATGGACTTGTTGGTGGATGTGCTGAATCTGCTCAATGAATCTGATGGCTTTGTCGGCCTCAAACTGAACATGGGAAGATTTTTCCTGTGTGGTGGCAAGAGGTAATGCAACATCAATGGGACTCAAGGGTTGGAATCCTAGCCCCACCTGAAATGAGATATAATTGGTGGAGCTATGGAGAACCTTGTTGTAGTTGTGTTGAACATAGGGGAGACTCCCATCCCAGGTTCGCAGATGCTTAGATTTGTACATGCGCAGGATATACACAATCATCCGATTGACGACCTATGTTTGGCCGTTAGTTTGGGGATGGAAAGCAGTGGATTTAGTGAGCTTGGTGTCCAATAGTGACTAGAGACTTGACCAAAATGTACTAAGGAACTTGTTGTCCCGATCATAGATGGTGGTCTGTGGTATCCAAAAATGGACCCACACTCGTTCGAAGAAGAGCTTGGCAGTACCTGCCATTGTGATGCTCTTCTTGCAGGCCGTGAGGATGGCCATCTTCAAAAACCGATAAACTACCACAAATACACAATCATTTCCTTGCTTGGTGGACGAAAGGACATACATGTAATCCATCGAGATGGATTCCCAAGGCCTCTCGGGAGGAAGAAGAGGGGTGTATAAGCCTTAATTATTGATGGTTGGCTTGGAAATGGCACATGCAACACAAGATCTGATATACTTGTTGACGTCATGCCAGAGTTTTGGCCAATATTTTTTTTTTGTAGAATGGCCACAATTTTCTCCACGCCAAAATGTCCTGCCATATGAATTTAGTGAGCCTCCCAGATTATCTTTGCACACTAGCTTGCAGGAACACAAAGATGGCCAAGATCACATAACAGTCCATCCTGAATGTGAAAATCGGTGACATTCGTGCCTGTACCTAAGAGCTGATAGGTGGTGGCAAAGTCTGGATCTTGTTGATAAAGTTGGGGCCACTCAGATGCCTCATGTCCACATGAATGGAGCACGATGGTGATTATAGCCACGAAAGGTCGACTGAGGCAGTCAACGACATGATTTTTTCTCCCTGTCTTGTACTTGATGTTGAGATGGAACTGCTGCAGGTAGGTGGACCACTTCTGATGGTAGTCGTTATGCAACTTCCCCTATGTCTATATGAACTACAGAGACTTGTGATCAGTGTGACTGATTGTCTCCTTTCCCAGAATGTAATGTTTCCATTGACGATAGACTTGTACAATGGAATACATTTCCTTGTCATACGTGGGGTATTTCCAGACAATATATGAGAGTGTCTCACTATGGTATGCCATCAAATGATTGTGTTGAGTGATAATTGCGCCTACAACATAGTTAGATGAATCAATATCAATCTCGAATGGTTGTTGCAGACCAGGTAAGGAGAGTATTGGAGCTGAGGACAAGCGATACTTCAAATCATCAAAGGCTCGTTGTTGTTCCTTCCCCCACACCAAATTTTCCCTACCACCGCCCTTGGTCACTTGGCTGAGGGCCCATGCAATATGGGAGAATCCCAACCCGAACCATCAGTAGAAGTTGACCAATCCTAGGAAGCTTTGAAGATCGGTTAGTATGGTCGGGGTTGGCCAATCACGGATGACTTGGATCTTACCTGGATCAACATGTACCCCATGCTCATCAACAATGAAACCCAAGTATTGGACCCTGTTCATGCCAAAGGAGCATTTTTCCAAGTTGACATATAGCTTGTGTTGCCACAGAGTGCTCAAATCCTATTGAATATGTTGCATGTGATCCTCCCAAGTTTTTTTGAAGATGAGGATGTCATCCAAATATAACACCACAAAAGAGTTGGTGAAGGGTCTCAATACATCATCCATCGACCTCATAAAAGTGGTAGATGCATTTGTAAATCCAAAGGGCATGGCCAACCATTTGAAGAGACATTCTTTAGATTTGAAATTTGTCTTCCATACATCAGTTGGTTCGATGGGAACCTGGTGGTAGACAGACTTTACATCAATCTTGTTGAAGAACTTTTCCCCCTTGAGTTGGTCAAGAAGATCATCAATTCTGGGAATTGGGTATCAATTCCTAAATTTGATTTTGTTTAATTCTTTGTAATCAATGCAGAGCCACCAAGTCTCATCTTTCTTTTGCACCAGTACAATTGGGCTTTTGCAAGGGGAGGAGTTGGGTCTGATGTGACCCTTTTGAAGTAACTCTTGGATTTGATGCTTGATTTCATCATTTTCCATCAGCGAGCGGTGATATACTGGTCCATTAGGCAGAGGCGCACTGAGGGTTCAATCAATTGGATGCTTGACTTGGAAGTGTGTCAGTACCTTGGTGGGTGAGGAGAAGATGTCTCTGTACTCTTCCATGATCCCGTCCACTTTCTTCTGCTACAAAGAGAGACTCTGTGTAGAGGCCACGAATGTGGCGATGACTTTTTTCTTACTGTGAGCATGGATCACAAAGAAGACAAACTTCTTGGTATGTGAAATTACCTTACTACATTTCTTAGTAGATATTAAAGAAATAGCGGTATGTGGCGCCACCTCTGGTATCTTGTACAATTGTCTACCCAAAGTAATAATAACATTGTGGGGTCTAGACTCATACACAGCATGTCACTTCTACAAATATGGTTGTTCTAAAAGAAAATCACAAACTTCAAGAGGAGAAATATCACACAATACCTCGTCTTTGAAAAGCTTCATGTTGTAGGGAAGACGACATTGTTGGCTGACACAAAGGTATCTTCCTTGGCGAAGCCAACTGATGGTGTAGGGTTTTGGGTGTGGTGTCATCGACAGATCTAGTTGCTTGATGACCTCGGCTGAGATCAGGTTCTTTTGACTGTCGCTATCGACAATGAAATGAAGCAGAGCCCCCTTTACCCACATATGCGAGTTAAAGAGGCGTTCCCCTTCCTTTGGTTCTTCTGGTTCACTTGGATGGACTTTGGTGGTAGTGACCATGGAACTGGGTTCAACATCGATAATCCACATCCCTCCTGAATTTGATTCGGAGTTATAATCAACCTCTGACTCAGAAGCTTTCATCTTGACCATGAGTGATTGCTTGGAGCGACATTCTTTGGTGTTATGCCAAGGGATTTTATGGTATTCACACCATTTTCCCGTGTCCTTATTTGACTTTTCATTCCCTTCTTGTGTTGCAGCTTGGACTGGGTGTCTTAGGAGTGGCCATCTTTTCTTTGTCCCTTGTTGTGTGGATTGGGGCCACCTTTTCCTTGCTTCGGCTGTGAGGAGTTTGCAGATCCAAAATCTCGCCTCTTCAGCCTAAATTTATGCTCGATATTGACAACATATCTATACATCATACCCAATGATGTGATGTCCAAAAACTCCATTTCTATTTGAATGTATCTATGAAAACAACCGCAGTATTTGAGCACCATATGTCATTCAAAATATTTGATACACAACTTGGTGTGTAGGGTATGGAAAATATTGGGAAAATATGGTACTGTTTGGTCCTGTTATCCCCTAACTTAGGGATAACTAAGGAGATTATGTCTTGAGGCACACATGTCCTAGAAATGGAATAGCATGGCCTTGGAGGGCCCATCCTTTCATTCTTTAGCTCCTCAACTTTTTCAGCAACAACAACATCCATCACCTCGGCCTGGTCCTGCAACAAAAATGGATCTTCCTCCATGAGGTAATGAGTCTGGATACCATGGTATGTGTCACTCTGATCCTCAAAACCTTTGAATATGTGCATTTAATTATTTTTGTTTCTAACGGGTGCTTGGATCTTATGATTTTCCACTTGACCACACCGGGGGGGAATGACAGGATGCCCTAGTAAGCTGGTACCCATAGGGTTTGAGTTTCCACTGGGGGGATTCATGAAAGGCCATCATCCACTCTCACCATACTTACCACTTTTCATCTTTTTCCCACTCATCCATCCCATTACAATGGTCTGGGCATTGGGTTGCCCAAATATCTAAGGGTTGTACCTTTCCTTGTGGTAAGAAGGGGATAAAGGCCAGAGGGTAAAAGTAGCTGGCAAAATATAAAATCCAAAAGAATGAAACATTGAGATGCTTTGCCTAGGGATCCTCAAGAAAGCAATGAAAATATTCTCAGCAAGAAACATAGGGACCCATAAAAATTAATAAAAAAAAACAAGACCTAGTTAGGGGATAGGGGGTCTCATCACGAGCCAACCTATTAGGTCCATGGGCATGTAGCGGTATGAAACTACAAACATTTGGTCACCATGCAAGGGTAGTGGCTCTTGGTGGCATAGATAAGAGAAAAGGGGTCTCATCACGAGCCATCCTTCTCATTTCCATGAAATGGTTGTGGGTAATATTGTCATCATTGGTTACCACGCCTGGGTAGTGTCCCCTAACTATCCTCTTCAAAGAAAAATAAATAAGAATAAAGATAAAAGGCATGAATGGGCTTGGAAACATTTGCATCCATGACAGGTGCAACTCACCCTCTTCAGAGGCACCCACAGGTAAGCCATACATTTCCCTACTATCACTGCTCCCCTTGCCCATACATCCCTTACCACCTCATTCACTCACATGGACAAGGTTTGACTTCTCCCGGAAACATCACACATCCAATGAGCATTATCCCAATATGACGTCCTAGCATTTCCTCCAAACTTGTCTTGATTAGTATAATTTCTTTGAGCACTTGTATGGGTAAAAGGGGTTTTATGCATATGTTTAATAAACTTGATGATTAGATGTGATTGACATTGCTATGATCCTTGTGACTTCTGATCCCATGGAGGGAATATCTGTTGATGTTGCAGGGCCACACCCGATGGACAGGTACACATGGGGAGATGATTAGTTCAGACCTCCATGGGGATAAAATCCCACCAAATGGATGTTGAGACCCCATTAGGGGGTAGAGCTAGATCAGGGGATTCCACCAGAGAGAGAGGAGGATGTTTCACCAGGGGAAGCCTGACAGGCCTAAAACTAGGGGGTTTGTTCCCTTTCCACCATAACGTAGGCCTTGGAAGGCCCATGACATCACCCATGTCACACATGATGTCATCCAGCGCTTTGGGAGGTTTTGGAGGCGGTTGTGTGCCAAGTGCCACGTGCGGCAGGTTCCTGAGGCCCAAGAAGGCCTTACATTTTGTTCCAAGAGGCCAACTTTGCCCAAAAAGGGCCTAACGTCACCCTAAAAGGGCATGTTGTAACCTTAGAATCTTGTTTTAGGGTTTTATTATGACATTTAATGTAAAAACTGGTTATTATTTGTAATTGGCCATGTCAGCCTTTCTGACCTAGTTATGGCCATTAGTATTGTATAAATAGGGGGAAAATCCTCCTTATGTTTCATCATCTTTCACTCACACAAGTGAGGTCTGAAATTTGCGCCCTTCTTAGGGTTTATTGGCTTAAATTTTAGGTGCATCTCTTGGAGGAGGCTTAATTTGGTGTTTCTTGGCATTTTTCTTGGTGGAAAATCTTCAACTGGGCTTATTGCTAGATTATTTTTGGTGGATGTAAGTGAATTTATGAAATCCTTCTTTAGTTTGAATGGTTATGGTGTATTTACTTTGCATTTATTCCAAGATTATGAAATTGCTAGTGTAAAACCATAGGAGAACAAGCACATGTTATTATCCTTGTCTTAACAATTTTTCACCTACTAGATTGTGCTAGAAACCATAACTTTGAAGCATTGTACTAGAGCCCTTCCATTGCGGCACTCTAGTGCCATTTTCTTCATCAAGCCATTAATTGTTTCAAGCTTGAGCTAAAGAAGAAGGAAAACCGCTAGGGGCTAGGGTTACCTACTTCCTAGTAGTCGTTTTCCTTCTAAGGCTTGTTGATTGAGGCCTTGGCTTACCAACACCTCAATCTTCATCATTCTTAGTCCTTATCTCTTACATTATCATTTGTTTCCTTCAATTTTTGTTGCTAGAAGTGACTCCATTATCCCTAAAGGCACTGATTTAGACCTTAAAATTGTTTGATTGATGAAACCAACCCTCAAATATTTTAACTCAAGCAACCTACTAACACTTTCTAACCCTAGAATATCCTAACCTACTAACAATATTGTTCTTGTTACTAAAGTAAGCTACAACCATTAGATGCAGAATTAAAATCTCATAAAAGCAATTGAAAAAGTTGAAATATACCTTGTCTTATGTGCTTCTATCAAATGCCAATGTTATGATTTCAATGGTTAATGATTTTAGGTCATTTTGAAGCTATTTTCAAGACATTTTAAGTGAAGTATTTCTCTATAAAGATTGTTGTTATAAAATTTCTGTTATCAAGAAAGTCCATGGTTTTATGAAGTGCTAACCAACAATTGTACTTGTAAATATATAGTTTTCTTGTTACTTTGTACCAGGCAGGTACACTTTTGACATATTATCTCTTCATTGGTTATTAAAACCAGACTTTTTGATTGGTGGTGACTTGTGAGAGGGGACCTTTTACCTAGCTTTTTTCCTTTTCCTTCTCAAAACCCCAGGTCACCGAGGATGTCTCCCCTGGGCCTACCACCCTAAATAGAAAGAGAATTCCTATTGATGTGATAGTGATAGGATTAGTCTCTCATTTCACCAATTTGCTTTCCATTTTCCTCTTCTTTTATCAAAGTACAAATTGTGTGATAACATTTTGGCGTCGTTGTCAGGGAACATTGAGTCAATTCTCCTCAAAGACGACACTTTTTCCATAAGCCTTTCCTCAAGAATATTTATCTTACAATCTTACCTGGTGACTCCACTAAGGTTTATTCCCTTATCTCTTTTATAATTTCAATAAAAATATCCGGCGACTCCACAATCCACAAGGAGGTACAATAACCCTCCTCAATCCTTTAGAAGAAAGCCTCCTCGAAAATCTCTTGTAGTGAAATCACTCTTCATTGGAAGTCTTCCTCTAAACACAATGTCCAGCACGGGAACTCATACCAACATCCCAACCCAAGCAAATAACCAATGAAAATGGTCATCCAATCTTTTCAAACCGCTAGACATGACAGCCATACCAGGCTACCCTAGGAAAATTCCCCCCAAGTATGAGAAATGGTTGCCTAAGTTCACTGGTAATGATGCAATCAGTGCCGAGGAGCATATGAGCAATTTTTGGGATTTTTTCCAGCTTCATTCCATTAGTGATGATGTTGAAGACTTGGTTATGAAATTGTTCCCTGCCACCCTCCTTGATGGCTCAAGACATTGGTACAATATTCTTCTTGATAGTAGTATTAAAACCATGGATAAATTAGATGATGTTTTTCTTAAATGATGGAGTATCAAGGAAGACCCCAACATGCTACTGACAAGGCTGAATAACCTTTGGAAACAAGATAATGAGACCATTAGATAAATCCACAGCAGGTTTGAAACCTTGTTGCAGAAGATCCCTGTGAGTCATCATCCAACCCCTAGTTTCCTTCTTTTCATTTACACCAAAGCCTTTATTGGTCAACTAGGGTATCTCCTCAGAGATTAAAAACCCCAAACAATCCAAGAAGCTCAAGAAATAGCCAAAAGTATCTAAGACAACCTCCTTTCATCCAAAATTGAACCTTTCTCAACCCCAAGAGTCATAATGGACACTAAACCCAAGATAGTCCACAATATTGAGCCTGCCTCAGACATTAGTGCTAGCTTGGAAAAGTTGTAGATGATTATAGATAGCATAGTAAAAAAACAAGAACAAATGATGAACAAGATTTTCAACCTATAAAGGGCCCAACATCAATCCCCCAGGGTCTTGTACAAAGGTCAATTCCAAAGAGAGGAACCAAATTTTCAGACCAAAGAATGATCAAGAGGTTCCAAATACTTTATCTCCTACAAATGTGGTGGATGAAAATCCTTGGTGCTTGCAATGCAGTGAATCACACTGGGAGCATGAATGTCCTTGCAACAATGAAGGCCATGACCAAGTAAACATAGTGATCCATACCATAGAGGCCCCCCATATATGCCTTAATATTTCCCCTGAGGAACATCAAGAGGGCATAAAAGAAGCAACCAAGAAGGCTAGGATGGAGGTGATAAGCAACTTGGACCAAGAATCAAGAGATAAATTGAAGAAACAAGAATTCCAGGTGTATACTAGACAAAGGAAGCTAAAACAACCTCTCTCTACCAATCCTGTAGCCCAAACAAGGCCTCCACCCATGAACATTCTCCTTCCTAGGAACCCTCCTAAAACTGAAAGAGTGGAATTAAACATTGATTTTGAAGGGGCACTATCCAAGATGCATGTGACCATCCCCTTGAGAGAAGTGATCAAGGTACCATCCTTCAAGGAAAGATTTGATAATTTCTTCAAAGGATCAGATGAACCAATGGGACCTCCTATCATGTTACAAGTTAATCATTTTAGGGTCTAGTATGATGAACACCCACATTTCTTCATGACCTTGCTAATGAATAACAAGAGCCTCAACAACTATATGTTGGATTCATAGGCAGGTGCTAACATGATGTCCCTCAAGGTCATGCAACAATTGGGCCTAAAGGTCACACAACCTTATAGGAATGTGTGTGGCTTTGAATCTAGAGCCATACTCACACATGGGGTAATTGAAAATGTGGAAGTATGCCTTGAGAAATACCCCGAGAGAGTGATCCATATTGACATAGTAGTAGTAGATGTCCCAGATGTGTGGGGGATGTTATTGTCTAGGAAATTTTCCTCAATGCTGGGAGGCAATCTTGAGATGGACCTCACCTACATCAATGTACCTATGAACGATGGGAAAGTAAGCCGTCTCCCAAATGTGCCAATGACCAGAATCCATGTGCAAGAAATTAGTGACCCCATCAAAGTTGACAAGGCACATGAGAAAATCATGGAAAGTCTTCCTGAATTTTCTCCTGATGATATGCCTTTTGCCATGGAGGAAGACTTTGATCAAATACAATGGTCAAAAATAGAAGATTACCAGCCACTCATGGACAAGTATAAAGGTAAGGAAGTTGGGCTATCAAGTTATTGAAGAAAGGAGAAGACATTGTATTGATTCAGCAATCCCAACAAGAAGTTTTCACACCAGAGTCCCACCCTCCTCCCTCTACACAATATACTAGGGTTGTCCAAGAAAAAAACAAGTTCAGAACCAAAGAATACATAGAAGGAGACATAGTATGGATGTGGGACACCACGAAGGGAAAGCCTACTAATGTCAAAGGGGATACACAATTTTGGTCTGGACTTTTCAAAGTTGGAAGTAAGTCGGTCAATGATGCCTATTATTTATCCACATTGGAAGGAAGAAGGCACACGTTACCAGTTAGCAGGCACCTCCTCAAACCCTATCAGGGGGTGGAGACCTGAATTCACAGGTAAGGGCAGGGAAGTATGCATTTTCATTCATTGTACATACCATTTGCATTTCATTCTAGAATAGTTTGTATTCACATTTGTACATATGCTTGTTTCACATTTTGTATTGTGCATATATGAACCGGGGGTGATATCACCACCCCAAATGATTGTTGACAACCTTTTGTTGAGATCAAGCAGGTCATAGGTTATGCCTGAGATGTTGAGGTTCTCATGCACTCTACGGTGAACACATCTCCCCGAGTTGGAGCCAGATGTCATCCCCTAACTTAGGGATAACTAAGGAGATTATCTCTTGAGGCCCACAGGTCTTAGACATGGATTAACGAGAGCCATATCGACTTTATCATGGCCCTAGAGGGCCCATCCTTTCATTCTTCAGCGCCTCCACTTTGTCAACAACAACATCATCCGTCACCTCAGCCTAGTCCTACAAAAAAAATGGATCTTTCTCCATGAGGTAACGAGTCTGGATATCATGGTATGTGTCACTATGATCCTCAAAACCTTTGAATATGTGCATTTAATTATTTTTGTTTCTAACAGGTGCTTGGATCTTATGCTTTTCCACTTGACCACACCTGGGGGGAATGACAGGATGCCCTAGTAAGATGGTACCCATAGGGTTTGAGTTTCCACTGGGGGGATTCATAAAAGGCCATTGCCAGCTCCCACCATACTTACCACTTTTCATCTTTTTCCCACTCATCCATCCCATTACACTGGTTGGGGCATTGGGTTGTCCAAATATCTAAGGGTTTTACCTTGCCTTGTGGGAAGAAGGGGCTAAAGTCCCAGAGGGTAAAAGATAAAATCCAAAAGAATGAAATCTTGAGATGCTTCGCCCAGGGATCCCCAAGAAAGCAATAAAAATCTTCTCAGCAAGAAACAGAGGGACCCATAAACAATAATAAAAAAAACAAGACCTAGTTAGAGGATATGGGGTCTCATCATGAGCCAGCCTATTAGGTCCATGGGCATGTAGCGATATGACACTACCAATAGCTGGTCACCACGCCACGGTAGTGGATCTTGGTGGAATAATGAAGAGAAAGGGGGTCTCATCACGAGCCAACCTTCTCATTTCCATGAAATGCTTGTGGGTAACATTGCCACCACTAGTCACCATGCCTGGGAAGTGTCCCTTAACTAGTCTCTTGAAAGAAAAAGAAATAATAATAAAGATAAAAGGCATGAATGGGCTTGGAAACATTTTCATCCATGACAGTTGCAACTCACCCTCTTCATAGGCACCCACAGGTAAGCCATACATTTCCCTGCTATCACTGCACCCCTTGCCTAGACATCCCTTACCACCTCATCCACTCACATGGCCTAGGTTTGAATTCTCCCAGAAACATCACACATCCAATGAGCATTAACACAATAGGACGTCCTAGCGTTTCCTCCAAACTTGGCTTGTAGATTAGTATAATGTCTTTGAGCACTTGTCCGGGTAAAAGGGGTTTTATGTACATGTTCAATAAACTTGATGATTAGATGTGATTGACATTGTTATGATCCCTGTGACTTATGAGCCCATGGAAGGCGTATATGTTGATGTTGCAGGGCCACACCCAATGGAAAAGTACCTCGATGGATAGGTACACATGGGGAGATGACTAGTTTAGACCTCCATGGGGCTAAAATCCCACTAGATGGATGTTGAGACCACAACAGGGGGCAGAGATAGATCAGAGGATTTCACCAGAGAGAGAGGAGGACGTTTCACCAGGGGAAACCTAGAAAGCCTATACTTAGGGGGGTTGTGTGATTTCCACCATGACATAGGCCTTGGAAGGCCTGTGACATCATCCATCACTTTGGGAGGTTTTGGAGGTGGTTGTGTGCCAAGTGGCACGTGTGGCAGGTTCCTGAGGCCCAATAAGGCCTAACGTTTTTCTCCAGGAGGCCAACTTTGCCCAAAAAGGGCCTAACGTCACCCTAAAAGGGCATGACATCACCTTAGCAGCTTTTTTTAGGGTTTTATTATGACATTTAATGTAAGAACTGGTTATTATTTGTAACTGGCCATGTCGACCTTTTTGACCTAATTCTGGTCATTAGTATTGTATAAATAGGGGGGAAATCCTCCTTGTTTTTCATCATCTTTCACTCACACAAGTGAGGTCTGAAATTTGCGCCCTCCTTAGGGTTTATTGGCTTAAATTTTAGGTGCATCCCTTGGAGGAGGCTTAATTTGGTGTTTCTTGGCATTTTTCTTGGTGGAAAATCTTCAACTAGGCTTATTGCTAGATTATTCTTGGTGGATGTAAGTGAATTTCTGAAATCCTTCTTTACTTTGTGTTATGACCCCATAAATTATGGGAATCAACTGGTGACTGGGATATTATCTGTATCTAGTGTTTTTGTTGACAAATGATTTTTCATTCTGGAAATAATTTGAAAAGAGAAAAAAGAAAAAGAAAAGAGAAAAAAGAAAAAAGAAAAAGGAAAAAGAAAAAAGAAAAATAAAAATAAAAAAATAAAAAGAAAAGAAAAAGAAAGAAAAAGAGGGCATAAAAGAATTGAAATAAAAGCCCCATGCAATAATGGTAAATTGGTCCATACCTTTCAAGCATGGCCAAGTTATTTTAAATTTGATGTTGATAGGGTAGTGACTGATTTGGCTAAACAGTTTAATCTTAGCCAAAATGTCTAGGTTAGATTAGTGAATAAATCTGGCCAGACTGTCTAATCCTGGTCAGATAGCCCCAGGATAGTGTAATTTCTTAACCCAACAATTTAATCTGGGTTAACTGTCATAGGAAGATAGGTTAGCATGTAGGTTAGTTGCTTCATTGTTCCTTTCCAATAAAACCAGCTTGATGTAAAAATGTCATACCATGTCTCAAAAGCCTAGAGGATGGTTTGGTCGAAGCCCCTTGGTGTTGTCTATTTCAGAAATTTGGGGAAAAAACCCATAAAATGTATTTATCCTAAGTCTTCCCCCCAACGCTCCACTCCTAGTTTATGCTTCATGCACATCTCGACGGTTCTGATCGTGGCGCCAAGATCTACGGTGCACAGAGCATTTTGGACCCCCCCGACCATTCTGTTTTTAACCGGGGGGTCCGGAATCGGTGATAAGATTTGCGCAGATCTGGACAGTCTAGGAACGAGTGCGTAAATCCACGGTCCAGAATNCCTTTAACGGAGGGTGGGGGTTCGGAATGGATGATAAACGACGTGCTAATATCTGCGGCTAGGAAGAGGGCGAGTAGATCAACGACCCTAATTGGATTTCAGACCTCCCCTTATAATATGCTTTTAACCGAGGGGGGGGGGTCCAGAATGGATTTTCCCTCTGGCAGGCCCCTTGTCATACATGGCGTCAGCCTATTGGTCCCGAAGTCCCATCACTATCTGCTATCTGACAGCTCCCGTCACTCATGGACATTATCCTCCACTTGTTCCACTTGCTCCCGAGTTATGTCACATCCCATAACTATTGTCAGTCCCCTACCCCTTTTCACTCATGAACAACCCCTTGTTGCGACTTTCACCTCCAATCCCTAGCAACCACGTCACCCGTCCGTACGTTTTGGGCCACCGTCACTTATCATCTCACCCCCAAGTGTCCCGTTGTCCATTTATTACTGGATAACATACCCGTTATCCTGCTGATCTATCTCCCGCGTCCAACCGACCCCAGTTTTAAATAAAATTACCGTTCTCCCCCATTTTCGTTGTTCATTCATCGCACCAGAAAATCTCATAGCCAACCCCTCCATTACATCCCGTCGCCTTCATCCACAGCCAGTCGACCCCACTAACTTCGTGTTTATTGCAGGTACTGTTGCAGAGATGGCGCCAAAGCCAAGACAAGCAGAAGGAGAGGAGAATCCTTTTCTCCCGCCTCCTGTAGACCTAGACAAAATACCATTGGTCGACAAAGACAGATTGATCACCGATACTAAGTGTGATTTCGATTTTTCAAATCTCCAGTCATGGCTCCGGGAGGTTTTCCTGGACCAGAGCGATGAAATTGGGCTCTGGGAGTCCAATTTACCCCTTTACCTTTTTCCCCAGATACACCATTTCCATGAGTTCGCACTTAAATTCCAAGCTCACTACATCCCCGAACAAAGAGCCGTCATATCCTCATCCGGAGACATCCTGTTCCTTATCACTCCCGAAGACATAGACCAGATGATGCAAATTCCCCGTGCCGAATCTGCGTCTCCGTTCAACCTAGAAATACTTACTGAGTTATATCAGAAGATGACTTTTCCCCAGAGAGCTCAAATTTTCGAGCTTTTTCTTCCCACCTCCGCTCAATTCCCTTCCACAAATCCCCCTTACCCGTCATCCATGTTCTCCACCAAGGGAAACCAAGTCATTTCCTCCCTTTGTGCCCTGTACAGAAATTCTTCAGCAATATCGAAGCTCTCCAAAAGAAAGGTCTCCCCGGTCTGAAGGTTATTAATGATAAACTGATGACACTTCCGGATTACAAGAAGAGATTGGTTGAAGTGTCCAAAGATAGTTCAAAGTTTGCAGGCATACAAGGGAGCATCACCGGCAAAGAATTCATGGATGCCCTCCAGTTGGACATTAGTATCCAACACGAGATTTGATACATATTCCTCACTAAGCCCACATTCGCTAAGTATACAGACATGGATGAAGTGTATTGGAGACTACTCAAAGTCATAGTGCCTAATCATCTCATATGGGAGGAACTCTACGATTTACTCGATTAACAGATGAGCTGACCAGGTCCAGTCACCTGTCTAGTTAGATGAGGTCGTGCAAAGGCTTCATTAACGGTCTACCCATGATTTCCGCGTGCAATTGCACCAAGTCATCAATCAGTTTGATTAGTTAAATCAGTTAGGCTAAAAATAGAATGAGCACATCCTTATCAGTTATGACAGGAACGTTTGTAATTTGAATTATAAATACTTCACCTTTCGAAGTATTGAGGGTTGTTGATCTTTACACCCTGACGCTATCAGACTGTAACATTTTTTGAAGAGATTTGCCATTAATAAAAATGAGGCACTTTTATAGGATTCTTGCGTGTATTCACTGGTGATGTTTATTCTCTGAGTTGAATGTCATTCTTGCTTTCTGATCATATTGTTTTCTGAAACTAATATTTAAGAGTAGCGTATGTTGCAAGATTTATCTTAGATACCCTGTTTCCAACTTTAAAGATTTTAA
The DNA here is from genome assembly GCA_009831015.1 of Picea engelmannii. NCBI lineage: Eukaryota > Viridiplantae > Streptophyta > Pinopsida > Pinales > Pinaceae > Picea > Picea engelmannii. Next base: position 188,468 of record ML789914.1, on the reverse strand, counting down.
TGTTTATCTTCTGATGTTTTCAATTAAGAAATTCTTAACTGCTTCTTTGTTGAATTTATCTTTCTCATCTTTTCTTCTGTCCATCATTTAAGCTATTAAAGATCCAGTGAGTATATTATCTCGCCCTGTGGAAGTATTCCCTTTATTTTATGGTTTGTATCTCATGTTTATTATAACACAGACCCCATAGCCCAATGGAGGTGTAGATGGTCTCAACCAATTCAAAAACACTTTGACAACAAAACCAACAGATTTCTTTACCTAGCGTAATATCTAGAATTTAAAACATAGCTAAATCATATAGAGAGATCCCTCTCTGAAGCTGGAAGGGATAGATCCCAGCTTTAAAAGTGGTTGGATAAAGTTACCTTTGTATATTTCTTCTGTTTCAACCTCCAGTAAATTTACCGAGTGCTAACATAATGGCGACTCCATTGGGGAAGAACTAAAAATTGATAGTTTCACGTTTTCTTTCCTCTAAAAATAACGTTTTATTTTGAGAATAAAGTAATGTTTAGAGGTTGATTAAACTTTGTACATATTATTTTCAGATTCGTGGAATATATATATATATATATATATATATATAACCAAAAGAGTTCTGGCTCCCAAGAAAGTTCACACTCGATCTCATCCAGACCCAGAACCCATGATAGTGATAGATAACCCCAAACATTTGCTTAGGCGAAAGACCTTGGCTTCAGGTTCAGTGAGTTGTACTCCCCTTCATAAGTCTCCTTCCTTTTCAGGAAAACCAGTTAGTTCTCAAAACCTTGACCTTGATACCTTTCCACAACGAATCCTGGTTAGAACACGGTCCGACAGTTTCTTGACTGGACTCATTTTTGACCCAACTGTGTTGCAACCCCGAACCCTCGAAGTCTTGTCTCCCATGACTAAACTACAAATCACTACCTCAGTACTGTCCAGTCCTTCCTCGTCCTCGTCTTCAGTCGCTACCTCGCCGACCATCCAGGTTGTCCTCCCACCTCCTCCACCCATCATGGCAGCTCGATATGCTCCTTTGGTGTTGGCCGCACCGCTACATGCCATGCCCCAAGACTATCAAACAAGACTTCCACAGTTCGATGCAACAGGACCTTTAAACGCCCAACAACATGTTGAAAAAATGAATGACTATTTTGATCTGCAAGAAGTTGATGAGGCTGACGTTCATATGCCATTATTTGCCCAAAGCCTGACAGGTGACGTCAAGAAATGGTTCAAAGCTTTATCTGCCGCCTCAGTCCCTGACCGTGTCGCGTTCCAAAGGAGTTTTCTTCACAGATGGGAGGTAAAGAAAAACCCTCTCCAGATATTGTCAGAATACGAGAATATAAGAAGAAATCAAGGTGAGACGGTACAAGATTACTGCACCCGTTTTAATAACTTATACAATGCAATTCCAGCCGAAATCAAACCTCCATAGGGCCTAGCGTTGATAAAATTCCCTGATGGTTTTGACAACGATATGTCATACCAACTCAGAGAAATAAATTCCACCACCTTGGCAGACATGCAGAAAAGTGCTATAAGTGTGGAGGCCAATCTGTTGGCGAAAAGGGCACGTCAGAGGTCAGAAAGGAGAGTCACAATAAAAGAAGAACCTGCCACGTCGACCACAGAATCCAAATTGGATTCTTTGGCTAGAGAAATGGAAATAATGATGGAAAGACTTACTGTGTCAGACAAGAATCCCCCAAGAGAAAACCCACCAGCTCCCCAGGTTCGGAACCCTAAATTTAGGAGAAACCCTCCTCAAATCAGATAGAGAGACCCTAGGGATCAAAGAAAGCAGAGGGGTCCAGATCACCAGATCAGACCTCCTCTACAGGAAAACTATGCTGATGAAGGGGAAGGAGTGATTGAGGAATTGGAGGACATTCATATCAATCTCATGGGCATTCACGACAACAAAGCTATTTTCCTTACCCAAGAAGAGCAGGAACTCTTTCTCCTCAATCAAACCAAAGTAAGTGAAGAAGCCGAAGATGCAGAACAACAAGCCTTTGAAAATGCTATTTTGGAGGTACACCGGTAGTACAATCTGCGGAGTAAGAAGACAGAAGGGAGTTCTTCAAAAAAGATGACTGAAACATAGAAAGTAGCCGAGACCAAGAAGACTCCTGAGCCATCTACCGAGAAGACTCATGAGAATACTGCTGCTGAGAAGATTCCTGAGAAGAGTAAGACCGACACTCCCATGAAGAAAAACATCACCATTCTGAAAAGGCCATCACAGCCCAAGGCTTCACCTATTAACCCACCAAGTACTTCTGAGCCGAAGAATATGGTGGACAAACCAGAACCGATGAGCCAAGGCAGAGCTCCTACACCCTTTAGCCTTGAGGGGGAATTGGCAAAAATAAAAATTCCCATCCCACTTATAGAGTTGATGAATAGAGACGGGTATCGTTCACAGGTAATTAAAGCACTGGCCATTGAACCTGACATAGGCACGAAGGCCTTAACCATTGGATCAGTTAATCATTCAGACACTGTGAACCTTACTGATGATCATCCCAAACTTCTTTTCGGACCTGAAGTGGATGGTCAGGATGATACTGGTGAGGTCGCTCCTTTTTACATCAGTCTAAACATACATGACTTGATCTTGCATAATGCTATGCTGGATTCGGGTGCCTCTCACAATCTGATGCCCAAAGCCGTAATGGAAAAACTGGGACTGGAGGTCACCAGACCATACAAGGATTTACATTCATTCGACTCCAACAAAGTTAAATGTATTGGTTTGATCAAGGACTTATGCATCACCTTAGTTTAGATTCCTGCGAAAATCATGGTAATGGATGTGGTGGTTGCAGACATTCCGCCGAAGTATGGAATGTTGCTATCCCGGTCTTGGGGGGCGAAGCTGAAAGGAACCCTGCAGCTGGATATGTCTTATGCCACTATCCTAGTGTTTGGGCAACATAGGAGGATATATAGAGAAACACTGATGAAGTACATGGTCAGTAGCCAAGAAAAACCACACAATTACCCCCTTTACTCTGCGCATTCTGATTTAGATTTGTTCATCTTGTACAATGATGGTGATACGGAAGAGCAAGATACTCAGCTGATGGAAGACATATCTAGTCAAGATGAAGGCCAAGAAAACATTGAGGTAGCAAAGATGAATAACGTGATAACTGAAGAGTTACCCGCTGATTTATGGAGCATGGATTTTGATGGAGCTGTGAGTAAAGAAGGAGCAGGAGCTGGAGTCTGGCTGCATAATCACAGAAACAGGTATTCAGAAAACCATTCTTACAAATTAAATTTCCAATGTACTAACAATATTGTTGAGTATGAAGCTTTGATGCTCGGCCTGAATCTTTTGAAAAAAGTTGGTACTAAGCAGATAATGGTAAGAGGTGACTCTGAGTTAATAATACAGCAAATCAAAGGTGAGTACGTTGCTAAACACCCACGCCTTAGAGCCTACAGGAATGTTGTGCTTGATGCCTTGAGGTGTTTTACTGAAGTTGACTTGTAGGTAATGCCGAGGGGATAGAATATTCTGGCCGATGGATTGGCTATGTCAGCAGCCACCTGTAAGATTTTGTTCCGCTCGACTCACCCATATACTGTTGAAGTGAAATGCAGACCGACAGTTCCCAACAATATCAGGTATTGGCAAGTGTTTGGTATTGATGACCAAATCAAAGACTTTCTGCAATGCAAGAACGATTTTGAATGTACAAATATAGATTTAGAGAATAAAGATGAAAATGTAAATAATTTTGATTTTGAAATTGATAGTGTAATTACCATAGATTCAGGAGAATTAGGCGATGACGAATTGGATGCTGATGTTTTACAGTTGAAAAGTAACGTTTTGCCTAGAGGTCTTGTTCCTTTAGAAGACTTGTTTGACAGTAACGATGTAGCCAAAAAACCAAAAATAGAAGCCCATGGACAAGAAGTAGAAGACTGTAATATAGGGATTGAAGAGAAACCTAACATGGTCAAACTGTCCAAATCTTTACCCCCAGAACAAAAGCTCAAACACATTGAGTTGTTCAAAGAATATTCAGATGTTTTTGCCTGGGGCTATGGAGATTTGAAAGCATATGATACCAACATCATACAACACAGGATTCCCATAAAAGAAGACCAAAAACCATTTAGGCAGAAACTTAGGAGGATAAATCCCAAGTTTCTCCCTCTGATAGAAAAAGAAATCAAGAAAATGTGCGATGCCAAGATCATAGTCCCGTTGCATTTTTCCAAGTGGGTCTCTAATTTGGTCCCTACACGTAAGAAAAACGGGGAAATCAGACTTTGCATAGATTTCTGAAATCTGAATAAAGTATCCCTGAAGGATAACTACCCTTTGTCGAAAATGGACCACATCCTGCAAAGGGTGGTCGGGTCCAGTCGAATATCTCTGTTGGATGGTTTCTCAGGCTACAACCAGGTCCTAGTTCACCCGGACGACCAAGACAAAACCGCTTTCACAACACCATGGGGCACTTTCATGTATGTGAAGATGCCCTTTGGTTTGATGAAATCCGGAGCCACGTTCCAGAGGGCAATGGATATCGCCTTCGTGGAAGAGTCGGGTAAGTTTATTGTCGTCTATTTAGATGATGTGACTGTGTTTTCCCAATCTGATGATGAACACCTGAGGCACCTTAGACAATTTTTCGAGAAATGTAGAAGGTTTGCGATTTCTTTAAATCCTAAGAAGAGTCTTTTTGGGTTAGAAGAAGGCAAACTGTTGGGATATATCATCTCAAAGGAAGGAATCAAAATAGACCTCGGTAGAATAGAGGCCATACTAAAATTAGAACACCCAAGAAACCTCAAAGAACTACAGTATTTTATTGGAAGAATTAACTTTCTGCTAAGATTCATTCCCAATTTGGCAGAACTCCTCAGGAACATTACAAACATGCTTAAAAAAGACGTAAAAATAAAATGGGATCCCGAGTCCAGACAATCTTTCGAACAAGTCAAACGAGCACTCAAAGAAGCCCCAATTTTGATCAGTCTCGATTTTACTAAAGATTTCTATCTCTTTTCTTTCGCATCCGAACATACTATAGCAGTGGTGTTACTGCAAAAGAACAATGAAGGGTATGAAAAACCCATAGCTTTCTTTAGCAAAGCATTAAGAGATGATGCTCTGAATTACAAGATCATGGAAAAGCAAGCTTTTTCTTTGGTAAAAGCCATAAAAGACTTTAGGGTCTACATTCTTCATTCCCACACCATAGCATATGTTCCGAACGCAGTAGTAAAGGACATCTTGACACAGGAAAATCCAGATGGAAGAAGGGGAAAATGGATTGCTATCATTTTAGAATACGATATAGAGATTAAGCCCACTAAACTAATCAAAGGTCAAGGCCTTGCTAAATTAATGGCTGAATCTAACTTCCATGCTCTTGACATTAATTTTCTAGATGTGGCAGATGAACAGGGCGAGATGGCGACTCCAAACGTTAGAGAGGTATTTCTCAACTCTCCATGGTATGCAGACCTTATATTCATTTTACAAAATTTACAAGCTCCCCTTGGTTTGACTAAGACTAAAGCTAGATTTTTAAAATTGAAAGCTTTGAAATACTGTATTCTAGAAGGAAATTTGTATTGGAAAGATCCTGTAGGCATTCTGTTAAATTGTTTACTGAAAGATGAAGTTGATAAAGTGTTGCAAGAGTTTCATGCAGGAGAATGTGGTGGCCATTTGAACTGGGAGGTCACAGCCAACAAAATACTCAGAGCTGGATTCTACTAGCCCACCCTGTTTGCCGATGTACATCAGAAGGTAACATCATGTCATAGTGTCAACTGTTTGAAGGCAAAAGGAAACTCCTTCCTTTACCTCTGAAACCAATCTCAGTTGAAGCCCCTTTTAAGCAATGGGAGCTCAACTTCATTGGAGAAATACACCCTCCTTCTTCAGGCCAACACAGGTGGATTCTTACTGCCACCGATTATTTTACCAAATGGATCGAGGCAGTACCAAGCAGGCAAGCCACTGACTCTGTTATTATTAAATTCCTTGAAAATAATATTTTATCTCGTTTTGGTTGTCCTAGAAAGATTATAACTGACAATGCAACTGCCTTTCGGTCAAAGAAACTCATAGATTTATGCAACCAGTATCACATTGGTTTGCGTCATTCGACAGCCTACTACCCTCAGGGGAATGGGCTAGGGGAATCTTCAAACAAAACTTTGGTAAATATAATCAAGAAAACATTGCAGGAAAACAAGAAATCATGGCACAATAAGTTGGTGTTTGCTTTATGGGCTGACAGACTGACCACCAAAAGGTCAATTGGTATGTCACCATACCAGCTGGTCTATGGTACAGAGGCATTTTTCCCCACTTCTTTGGGAGTCCCTGTCATGAAGTTACTTCAAGAGGTACAAGCTGAGCCAAATGACTCACAGAGAAGGATCAACCAGATGATCCAGTTGCAGCAGTCTAGGGAGGATGTTTTCAACAAAACACAGGTTGTCCAAGAAAACATCAAGAAGATTTTTGACAAACGAACCAAGGAGGATGACTTTGAGCTAGGAGATTTGGTGTTGAGATGGGATGCCATGAATGAGGACAAGGGAAAGCATGGGAAATTTGACAATCTGTGGACAGGTCCATACATGATCCAAGCTTTCAGAGGAAACAATGCTTTCTTGCTAAACAACGTCGATGGGTCAGATCTGCCAGGAGCACCTGTGAATGGAAGAATGTTGAAACATTATGTCCCACCTCAGTAGAAGATTCGAATTCACAATCTCCATTGTACATACCATCTTAGTTTTTGTTTTCACTTGCATTGTCTGAGTGAAGAACATTCATGAGTCAGTTGAAGCCCGAAGAGAAGGCCTTAAGTTGTTGATCACTGTTTTTCCCATTTTTGAGAATAAAACCAACGAAGGTTGCTAGGTGGAAGTTCTCAGAACGACATGAACCAGGATTCTTGGCACTTCACAGGGAAAGTACCATCCCCAGGTGGAGTCGTTGTTATCACCCCATAAATTATGGGAATCAACTGGTGACTGGGATATTATCTGTATCTAGTGTTTTTGTTGACAAATGATTTTTCATTCTGCAAATAATTTGAAAAGAGAAAAAAGAAAAAGAAAAGAGAAAAAAAGAAAAAAGAAAAAGAAAAAAGAAAAAGAAAAAGAAAAAAAGAAAAAGAAAGAAAAAGAGGGCATAAAAGAATTGAAATAAAATCCCCATGCAATAATGGTAACTTGGTCCATACCTTTCAAGCATGGCCAAGTTCTTTTAAATTTGATGTTGATAGGGTAGTGAATGATTTGGCTAAACAGTTTAATCTTAGCCAAAATGTCTATGTTAGATTAGTGAATAAATCTGGCCAGACTGTCTAATCCTGGTCAGATGGCCCCAGGATAGTGTAATTTCTTAACCCAACAGTTTAATCCGGGTTAACTGTCATAGGAAGATAGGTTAGCATGTAGGTTAGTTTCTTCATTGTTCCTTTCCAATAAAACCAGCTTGATGTAAAAATGGCATACCATGTCTCAAAAGCCTAGAGGATGGTTTGGTTGAAGCCCCTTGGTGTTGTCTATTTCAAAAATTTGGGGAAAAAACCCATAAAATGTATTTATCCTAAGTCTTCCCCCCAGCGCTCCGCTCCCAGTTTATGCTGCATGCACATCTCGACAGTTTTGATCGTGGCGCCAAGATCTACGGTGCACAGAGCATTCCGGACCCCCCCGACCATTNCAGATCTGGACGGTGCAGGAATGAGTGCGTAAATCCACGATCCAGATTTGATTATGGACCCCCCCGTCCGTTCTACCTTTAATGGAGGGGGGGGGTCCGGAATGGATGATAAACGTCGCGCTAAGATCTGCGGCCAGGAATAGGGTGCGTAGATCAATGGCCTTAATTGGATTTCGTACCCCCCCTTATAATCTGCTTTTAACCAAAGGGGGGGGGGTCCAGAATGGATTTTCCCTCTGGCGGGCCCCTTGTCATACATGGCGTCAGCCTATTGGTCCCGAAGTCCCATCACCATCTGCTATCTGACAGCTCCCGTCACTCATGGACGTCATCCTCCACTTGTTCCACTTGCTCCTGAGTTATGTCACATCCCATAACTATTGTCAGTCCCCTACCCCTTTTCACTCATGAACAACCCCTTGTTGCGATGTTCAGCTCCAATCCCCAGCAGCCACGTCACCCGTCCATATGTTTTGGGCCACCGTCACTTGCCATCTCACCCCCAAGTGGCCCGTTGTCCATTTATTACTGGATAACATACCTGTTATCTTGTTGATCTGTCTCCCGCGTCCAACCGACCCCAGTTTTAAATAAAATTACCGTTCTCCCCCATTTTCGTTGTTCATTCATTGCACCAGAAAATCTCATAGCCAACCCCTCCATTACATCCCGTCACCTTCATCCACAGTCAGTCGACCCCACTAACTTCGTGTTTATTGCAGGTACTGTTGCAGAGATGGCGCCAAAGCCAAGACAAGCAGAAGGAGAGGAGAATCCTTTTCTCCCGCCTCCTGTCGACCTGGACAAAATCCTATTGGTCGACAAAGACAGATTGATCGCTGATACTAAGTGTGATTTCGATTTTTCAGACCTCCAGTCATGGCTCCGGGAGGTTTTCCTGGACCAGAGCGATGAAATTGGGCTCTGGGAGTCCAATTTACCCCTTTACCTTTTTCCCCAGATACACCATTTCCTCGAGTTCACACTTAAATGCCAAGCTCACTACATTCCCGAACAGAGAGTCGTCATATCCTCATCCGGAGACACCCTGTTCCTTATCACTCCCGAAGACATAGACCAGATGATGAAGATTCCCCGTGCCGAATCTGCGTCTCCGTTCAACCTAGAAATCCTTACTGAGTTATATCAGAAGATGAATTTTCCCCAGAGAGCTCATATTTTCGAGCTTTTTCTTCCCACCTCCGCTCAATTCCCTTCCACAAATCCCCCTTACCCGTCATCCATGTTCTCCACCAAGGGAAACCAAGTCATTTCCTCCCTTTGTGCCCTGTTAGGTTACTATTCTGACCAGTGGGTAGATGAGCCCATCCTGGGTTTTCTATCCATTTTCTCCAATGATGAAAAACCCACAACACAGTTTGATTACAACACCTTCTTGGCCGACAATATTCACGAACAGTTCGTGAATTTTGGCACGGAGGGCATGTTCAGATACTCGTCTATATTGGCATACATGTTTGTTTACTTTCAAGCGGATAAATTCAGCTTCTCCATGCAGAAGATGGACACAGATGGAAGGCCTCAACCAGTCACAGCATGGACCTCTTTGCTGAAGCATAACTCCATAGAATATAGCTTCAAGGAATTCATCGATCTGTTTTACCACCCTGTGGTAAGCATGTTGAGCGGCAGGCCCGAGCCTTGAATAAACGACGAAGTCCAGAGAGTTTTGCACCTCTCGGACAACACAAAGACCGGGGATTGGTACCTGTATCAAAACCACTCCAAGATCAGAGTATTCGGGTGTGAGTTAGCACCCTACAAGCTGCCAAATATGTGCCGGTAAGAATCTTTGCATTAGAATATATAAGACAGATCATGAATTCTGATGATATTCATTTTGTATCATTGAAGAAGAAGCAACAACTTTGAATCAAGGGGCATATTGGTTCCTTCATCTGCAACAGTCGTGGCGCTGGAGAAGAAGCAGACTGGAGGCTGAGAGAGATGAAGTTCTTCTTAAGTTTCCCCTGGCACTATGACCCATGCGGGATCATCTCAGAAATGCGGGTGAAGAACAAAAACATCCCGTACGTTCATGAGTCCAAGCCTGAGATTGAAAAATTCGCCAACCAGACTGTGTGGGTGCCTGACACCTTGGTCAAAGTGGAACAACAGCTTCCCTCGATGACTGTGCCACCAACTACCATGCCACAGGTCCCTAAGGAAAAAAGGCCTCGACAAGAGTCGTCTCCGCCGGTCACGGAGGTATCATCAGAGGAGTTCCAGTTGCACACTAAGAGGCCCAAGACAGTTTAAGTGTCGGGTCCGACTGTAGAACAAAAAGCCCTGCCTACCACAGTGGTGAAGCCTGTCATTCCACCTTTCGGCTCGAGCCTATATCAGGGCATCACCCCAACAGTACCAAATAAATCCACTGACTCCCCACTGGACACTCATCCGGGCAAAACTGGGCCCAAGTTGAGCATTTTCGAGAAGTACGAGCTGATCAAGAAAAGAAATCAGACCCTTACTAGCAGTACTTACGCTCAGTTTCGGAAGAAGTCGTCCATTGCGCAGCATAGGCTGCTATCTGCATTTGACACAGAAAGAGGCAGGATGCACATGGCCTTCCTCCAGGCACAAGTACCATACCCCAAGGTTATCACAGACTACAAGAGGGCCACCTTCGAATTCCAGACAAAGGACGTGCACCCAGCAGATCAGATGGATCTGCACAAACAAACAGGGGAGATGGCATTCCATACGTTGGCACATGCTTCAGCTTCTGCAGAAAAATTATAGGTATCATTGAACAATGCTCAGACACAACTTAAGCTGGAGAAGATATCTTCTTTCGCGAAGCACAACAGAATCAAAACTTTGGAGGAGCTGGTCGTCAAGATCGGATATGACCCCTCCAACGTCAAACCTGCAGAGGAGATGATCAAGAAGAAGAATGCAGACATTGCCGCTTTAAGGAAACAACTAAAACTCCCGCCCACAGAAGACTCACAGGTGAAGGAGATAGCAGAGAAGGAAGGTGAAAGGGACGAAATTCTCAAGCTGCTCATGGAGCAGAATGCATAGCTCAAAGAAATGGAAGCAGAAATGGAGAGATTATTAAAAGAGAAGGAACAGATGAAGCCAATGGAAGTCATTCCATTGAATGCCATTACGATTTTAGGGGCAAGCACAACAGTAGCAACAACAATTCCATCCGCAACACCAGTGACACCACCAGAAGGGACAGCCGGCCTCGCAAAATCCATGGAGAAGATGAACCTGCAAGAGACAGAAATCAGCAGGCTGAAGAAGGAAGTTGAGAACCTCTAGGAACTCAAAACTTCTTTCCAAACCAGTTTATTCAAAGAAAAGCAGGTAACTGAGCAGCTCAGGAAGGAACTACAACAACTCCAAAAGCAAACAATGGCAGGAAAGACTTTGGCTGAGGTCAAAGAAAATGTATGGACAGACATCACAAAGTCCATAAATGAGATATGGCCCATGATCCAAATTATGTTTGAACATAATGAGTTGCTCCAGAGGAGCAAACAGGGCATTGAGAAGATCAGAGTAGAATTGGGAGATAGACCAACTCATGCAAATGATATCATCAAATTCCTCAATTCTAAGACCAGAGAAGAGCTAGAAGAGTTGAAGATAGAGGACAGAACAGAGACCATCCTTGAGGTCAAAAGAGTTTTGACCAAGAGAGGATTAATGCTTCAACTGGAAGAGAAGGTTCAAACCATGGACCTAGGGGTACAAAAATTCTTCAGCAAGATCGAAGCTCTCCAAAAGAAAGGTCTCCCTGGTCTGAAGGTTATTAATGATAAACTGATGACACTTCCGGATTACAAGAAGAGATTGGTTGAAGTGTCCAAAGATAGTTCAAAGTTTGCAGGCATACAAGGGAACATCACCGACAAAGCATTCATGTATGCCCTCCAGTTGGACATTAGTATCCAACATGAGATTCGATACATATTCCTCACTAAGCCCACATTCACTAAGTATACAGACATGGATGAAGTGTATCAGAGACTACTCAAAGTCACAGTGCCTAGTCATCTCAGATGGGAGGAACTCTACGATCTACTCGATTAGCATATGAGATTACCAGGTCCAATCACTTGTCCAGTCAGATGAGGTCGTGCAAAGGCTTCATTAACGGTCTACCCAGAATTTCCGCGTGCAATTGCACCAAGTCATTAATCAGTTTGATTAGTTAAATCAGTTAGGCTAAAAATAGAATGAGCACGTCCTGATCAATTATGACAGGAACATTTGTAATTTGAATTATAAATACTTTACCTTTCGAAGTATTGACGGTTGTTGATCTTTACACCCTGACGCTATCAGACTGTAACATTTTTTGAAGAGATCTGCCATTAATAAAAAAGAGGCACTTTTACAGGATTCTTGCGTGTATTCATTGGTGATGTTTATTCTCTGAGTTGAATGTCATTCTTGCTTTGTGATCATATTGTTTTCTTAAACTAATCTTTAAGAGTAACGTATGTTGCAGGATTTATCTTAGATACCCTGTTTCTGACTTTAAAGATTTTAATGTTTATCTTCTGATGTTTTCAATTAAGAAATTCTTAACTACTTCTTAGTTGAATTTATCTTTCTCATCTTTTCTTTTGTCCATCATTTAAGCTATTAAAGATCCAATGAGTATATTATCTCGCCCTGTGGAAGTATTCCCTTTATTTTCTGGTTTGTATCTCATGTTTATTATAACACAGACCCCATAGCCCAATGGAGGTGTAGACTGTCTCAACCAATTCAAAAACACTTTGACAACAAAACCAACAGATTTCTTTACCTAGCCTAATATCTAGAATTTAAAACATAACTAAATCATATAGAGAGATCCCTCTCTGAAGCTGGAAGGGCTAGATCCCGTCTTTAAAAGTGGTTGGATAAAGTTACCTTTGTAGATTTCTTTTGTTTCAACCTCCAGGAAATTTACCGAGTGCTAACACTTTGAATGGTTATGGTGTATTTACTTTGCATTTATTCCAAGATTATTAAATTGCTAGTGTAAAAGCCTAGGAGAACAACCACATGTTATTGTCCTTGTATTAACAAATTTTCACCTACTAGATTATGCTAGAAAACCTACCTTTGAAACATTATAATGGAGCCAGGCCATTGCAACACTCTAGTTCCATTTACTTTATCAAGCCATTACTTGTTTCAAGCTTGAGCTAAAGAAGAAGGAAAACCGCTAGATCCTAGGGTTACCTACTTCCTAGTAGTCATTTTCTTTCTAAGGCTTGTTGATTGAGGCCTTGGCTTACCAACACCTCAATCTTCATCCTTCTTAGTCCTTATCTCTTACATTATCATTTCTTTCCTTCAATTTTTTCTACTGCAAGTGACTCCATTATCCCTAAAGGCATTGATTTAGACCTTAAAATTGTTTGATTGATGAAACCAACCCTCAAATATTTTACCTCAAGCAACCTACTAACACTTTATAACCCTAGAATAGCCTAACCTACTAACAATATTGTTGTTGTTACTAAAGTAAGCTACAACCATTAGATGCAGCATTAAAATCTCATAAAAGCAATTGAAAAATCTGAAATATACCTTGTCTTATGTGCTTCTATCAAATGCCAGTGTTATGATTTGAATGGTTAATGATTTTAGGTCATTTTGAAGCTATTTTCAAGACATTTTAAGTGAAGTATTGCTCTATAAAGATTGTTGTTATAAAATTTATGTTTACTTCATCATATTCAACAAATTGCTTTTATTAAGAAAGTCCATGGTTTTATGAAGTTCTAACCAACAAGTGTACTTGCAAATATATAGTTTTCTTGTTTCTTTGTCCCAGGCAGGTACACTTTTGACATATTATCTCTTCATTGGTTATTAAAACTAGACTTTCTGATTGGTGGTGACTTGTGAGAGGGGACCTTTTACCTAGTTTTTTTCCTTTGCCTTCTTGAAACCTCAGGTCACCGAGGACGTATCCCATGGGCCTACCACACTAAATAGAAAGAGACTTCCTATTGAGGTGACAATGATAGGATTAGTCTCTTGTTTTGCCAATTTGCTTTCCATTTCCCTCTTCTTCTATCAATGTAAAAATTGTGCAATAACGGTTCACTTTCTTGACACGGGGTGGTCCATTTGGTGTATTGGTCCTCATAGCTTCCAACATGGTAGTATTATTCTTTAATGGAATCCTTGAAGTAATCCCATGTGGGGGAGACTACAAATATTGCATATTCCTATATGGCCATTTGCTCAGAGTAAGTATCCCACGAGTCCTTAACATGGGGGATGATCTTCAGGAGTGCAAAAGTAATTTTTTCCCTATCGGAAAAATTGTGGACCAAAAAATACCCTTCGAGCAGATTCAACCATTTATCTATAACATCTGCATCTATCAGTCCTTCAAATAATGGAATATCAAAATTTGCATGTACCTTGAAGGGGGTTGCATGGTCGCTTGATGAAGATGTTTCTCCTGTGGGCAACCGCTGAAGGATCTATGCAAATTTGTCCATCATTTCGTTCCTTTGTCGTACAAGGGATTCCTCGAGAAACATTTTAAAAGGATCTCCTACCCCATCATCTTTGTTTTCGTTCCCCATGGGTTGTTGTCAGGCTTGGTGCAACCGATCTTGCAAAGGATCAATTGGTTCGAGTCCCAACGTCTTGTACCCAGATCTTGTCGGGGACATGCACGCAGAAAAACAAATGAAGAGCAGACCGATCGATACCACTGATCTGGATTTATCAACTGAACAAAATGAATAATAGATTGAATACAATGACAAAGAGATAACAACAGATATCTAGTGAACAATAACTTATATTGAATAAATAAAATATGATGAAACTATATAAATGAGAACTGAAACAACTTACTCAAATGGTGGTAGCTATCTCTAAGAAGAGATGTGGCTGCTACACACATCTGTCTGAGAAGAATGATTACAATGAGCCTCCAGAGGCCCTTTTAACATTATTCATGAATGCCAAAACCCTAGACATTAAAAAACCTAACCCTAGGAGGTGAAACGCCAAAAGTTATGTGGGCCCTAATGGGTAAGTTGGTACCTCAACTTCCCTGGGTTGTAACTTTTGCATACAACCTTCATTTTAGGCGCGTGATAGCCTGTTGGAAATGCATTTTTGATCAATAAAAATTACGCTGTCAAAATATGACTCTGTCTACAATTTGATTTGGCAAGCCAAAAAAACATTGTTTATGGCTCCAAAACGACCTTGAAAGTACAGAAAGATGTACTGACATGAAAAATTCAAAACTAGGCTAGTTGGATTAGGTGGGTGGCCACCAATATCCACCTTGACGATGTGTAGGGATTCAAACAACCTTATAAGTGTAGAACCCACAATTACAAAGAAGTACAGGAGAACATGTTGAACTAAAATCTGTCAAGAGGAGCCAATTGGAATAGATGGGTGGCCACCAATATCCACTTGGATCAAGGGTGCTTTTAATTTTGCAAGTATTGCAGGTATGGTGGATGTAGATGTGGAGAAATCAACATTAGCGGATTATTTAGATAATGGTCAGTGTTTTTAATTCACTGGAAAATCTAGGCCTAAGGGTTCATAAGTGAAACAATTTTTTAAAGATAGGATCTGAAGTTTTGCGAAGGGTAGGGACAATGCTTATCGACAACATGATAAATCTCGTGAGAGAGATTCATTGGATTATATTTCCTTGAACAACTGTTGCTTGTGATGGTTCAATTAAAGTGGTGGTGTTCTCTTTGAATGCTAAATTCTCTGGGATCTTGACTCCTAACACCTCAAAACCATTGGAAGAGTTTCCTTATTAAGTAAGAGGTCTTGAGTTCAAGTCTCTCTTTTGTTACTTCTTTTGAAAAAATTCATGCTAAAATTGTAAAGTGTATTTCACTTCAAGTATAAAAGTGAATCACTATAAGTAGCTTTAATATTTTATTTTAGAGTTATTTATTTTGCATGAAGTAACTTCATTGTAAAAGTAATCCCCACTTCTCTTTATAAAAGTGGGTCACTTCATAAAGCAACTTACAACACCACGTGGTCCTTTGGTTACCGTCTATGCCTTTTTTTAAAAGGGCATAACTCTCACATCCAAAGTCTGTTTTAAGTGTCGTTTTTTTAAAACCGCATAACTTTTCGAGATCTTTCCATTCAGATCATCAGTTTCGGTTTTTAAATCCACATTATCTACATATTTAATATGGATTCTACAATCAATATCTTACTTACCAACACTAACTACTTCCAATGAAAATCCCATATGGAGGATTTATTAAGAAGTAAAGGCTTGTACCAGATTACCTTGGGAAAGGAAACAACACCCACTCATGTTGATAAGAAAGTCAAATGGGATAATAGAATGACGAAGCACGTGGATTAATCAGAATGCCCATCTCTCATGATTTAAGGTTCCACCTTCAATCAATTGATAAACCCAAAGAAGCTTGGGAAAAGATTGAATCTATGTTTGGTAAACACAATATTATTCAAGCACAACAGTTGGAAAATCAATTACTAACTTTAATTCCAACTGATTTTTCTTGCATTGAACACTATTTATCTAAGTTTAAAACACTCAGAACTCTATGTGAAGAATGCAAGATAAAGATAGAAGAAGATCGTTGCATCTATCTTATTCTTTCTAAGATAGGTAGTGCATATTATGTGTTTGTATCTACCTTTTATGCCATGCAAGAGGCTCTAGGGACAGCTTATCAAAAACCCAGTCTTGAGAAATTTTTTGATGCTTTGATTAGAGAGCAAGATAAGCTAGTACAACTTGGAGTGATCAGCGCTGCAGGTAGCTCCAACAAAGCCTTAGTTGTCCATCAGAAAGATAAACCCAAGAATCCCAAGAAGCAACATCCTTGCCACAACAACAAGCAATATAAGGGTCCCAAACCCACTAAGACAACTTTCCCTCCTCATGGAGACAAAGGAGCAAAATATAAAAATCAAAAGACTGACAAACATTGCAAATTTTGTGATAAAGATGGTCATGATGAGTCCAAATGTTTCAAGAACATGGCAGCTTTAGAAGCAGTGATGAAGAAGCACAACATCAGTATTGATTCTACTTATTCTTCTTCTTCTCATGGACATGTACTTTCAACTTCTAGTTTCTCCTTCAATACAACTTCTACTTCTACTTCTGATGAGTGGCTTATTGATTCTGGAGCATCTTATCATATGGCTAAGGATAGAGACATATTTTCTACTCTAAATGAATGTAACACCAAGAAAATATTTGTTGGTGATGATAGATCTCTTAGTGTTGAAGGATCTGGAACAATTCAAGTAGAAAATGGTCATTTCAATGATGTATTATGTGTTCCAAGTCTTTCTTGTAACCTTCTATCAGTATATCAAATCACTTATTCAGGTGAAGGTAAAACCGTAGAGTTTTCACCTCACCAAGTTGTAATAAAGGATCTAAAATATCCTAAGCATGTTCTTGCAAATGGAATTGTTGATGATATTACTAGGTTGTACAAGTTTGACAGCTTTGGGTCATCATCTTTTTCATCAGTTTTTGTTGCTCATAGCAATGACTTGAGCAAAATTTGGCATGAGTGGTTTGTTCATCTAAACTATCGCTCATTGAAGAAATTATGTAATCAACAGATGGTGATTGGTCTTCCTCTTGTTTCATGCAGAGATGGTGTTTGTGTCGGTTGTTTTCTCGACAAACATCATTGGACAGTTTTGACAAACGTGCCTCTTGGCACAACTCGGGTCCTTTGCAGCTTGTTCACAGTGATTTGTGTGGTCCACTTTCTTCTCCTTCTTTTTCTGGGTGCAAGTATTTACTGATTTTCATTGATGACTTTTCCAGATGTACTTGGTTTTACTTCTTAAAACTTAAGAGCGAAGTTTTTGGCCTACAAGGCCCTTGTAGAAAAGCAATCTGGACATCAAATTCAAAGGTTAAGAATAGATAATGGAGGCGAATATGTGAACAATAATTTTACAAGTTACTGCACTACACA
>ML789914.1:136585-157581 GCA_009831015.1 Picea engelmannii | reverse complement strand
GATAAAAAACAATGTCAAATTTCAACTCGAAGCCATCACTGTCGGAACTGGCCTATTTCCCTTCGCAAAACTTTGACATCACCTGTAATGAATGTTGAGTACAAACTCTCGGTTTTCCCTTGTGGTTCCCATGCAAGTCCATTATGATATGATCTCTACTCTCCCTCCCCCTCATCACATCAATCAAACCCAACTCATGTCAAGGACTGTAACACACCCAACCCCTAAATACTCTTTTAATGGATGGGGCATAAATTTTGTTTTCCCTAAACCATGTCACATCGTCTTTTTGTGATCTCCATCATGTTCTACTCATTTAAAGCTTTCCAACCACTGTCTTCATGCTCCAAATTGAACTCAGGATTGGAATAAATGCCCCTCCACCATCCTTCAGGCACTTATTAGTGAAGGGCCACGTGGGTCCATATCATACATGTCATCCAGAATTTCTCGAAGTCTCAGATCTCCCAACGCTCTTGTATCTATCATGGAGATCCATCCACCATTAATTCCGACGACAGATCTTCCTCCTCGTTAAGGCATACGCCTAAGGATAGTCTGGTGTTCTATTCTTCGACACCAAGCACCCCTTTTATGTCTACACATGAACCCTCTCATTGTCTCAAACTCCTGAATTCTCGTAAGCTTGCCACGTGGCTCTGGCCCTTTTAAATTATCCTCGACACCACACTCCAAACCTTAGGAGTCCCGACATCCCAGACTCCTGAAGGAACCACTCTCACACGTGGAGTAGCACTGGATATGAGGGAAAATATAGGTTGGTCCCTCGTTCTCCTCCCGCCAGTTGGACCAAGCAGTGAGTGTCAGGTGTGATATGCGGACGAGGCAGTGATAACATGTGGCCCCTTCAAAGGGTGACACGTGTCATGTGTTAATGGGCACATAGGGTCTGCAATACATGAAAATCCAAGCAACATGTGGCTCATCAAACGTGGGTCCACGTCACCTTGGGTGATGTTAGCACCCCTCGTCACCTCAGACTGTCAACCTTCCAAACCCTCGATCTCACAACCAATATGCATCCACGTAGACCTCAAGATCTACGATCTCTGACGCTTCACCACTTCGGTGTTCGGGGGTTTCATGGTGTAATCCTCCCCTTACTCCCGGAGTAGGTCAATGCCGAATTGACCATGGAGTAGATCCAATGATCAGAGAGGGACCCAATGTGTCCTCAAATCAATGGTCCCTGTCACTTAGGCCTTTGGGGGTTTGGCCATGTAGTCTCCAATTTTCTCCTGAAGTAGTTCAACACCGAACTGACCACCATCTAGATCAGACAGTCATGAGTGGTCCTGAAACTCCTCTAGATTGATGGCTCTCGTTAATTCAGGACTTTGATATTCAAATATTTTAACACTACAACAACTCCATTCTCCCGAAGTGTGACTTTGCTGAAGTACCATATGAGAAACCCTCCACTGGTTGATCGGGCAGTCAAGAAGGGTCCCCATCAGACTCCTCAGATCAACAACTCACAATGTTTCATGACTCCGACATTCGAGGGTTTTGGGGTTGTGAAGTTGTGACATTCCAAAGTTCCGAAGCTAATAATAACTTAGCACCATTTGGGATAGCATAAGGTTCCCATCCCTTAGTCATATGGGTCCTCCAAAAATCCTCGTGGGCTACACGCTTAACTCTTGGCTAAGAATTTGTTAAGGTTGCGGGAACGAGACTTTGGTCACACAGGTGAAAGGTCTCAAGGATACGACCCTCGGTTGTATCCTACAAGCGTTATACCTCCTGATCTTAACATACCCCTTTTCTCACGAGATCCAAATGACTGGAAGGGTAAATATGCACATATGAATATTGGGCCTATGGTTAGAGAAATCAAAGTTCCTTTCCTTTAATTTGAGCCACTACAGGAGGCTCTAGTAATTATGTGTACAAATCATATTCAATCATATATGTCCTTAATTTCTTAAATAAATAATCAAGCAAAAGATAAAGAAACACAGTCTAACCATCAAGCAAACATGCACGTCCCAGAAACATTCATAGGATATCCAACTTTGTTTTATTGTCACAGTTCAGTTCTGTAGGGTATGAGAGTACTTATCTATTACAAAATGCAACCAACTAACTGACTGTGGTTGTGTTCCTTTCCACCCAACCGTAGTCGCAGAGGCATTCAATCTTAGTGCTCTAGCCACCCCCATGCCAGGCCATGATATCACAAGGGAAATTTATGCCATTACTCAGAGATCATTTATCTATCATAGCATCCCTGCGAGGTTTATCAGATGCTTCTTCATCATCAAGCTCATGGCCTTCCTCTTTTCTTTTGCATATCAGGGTCGCGTTCTCCCCTCTGTGCATGCACTCTTATCTAGCGTCTCTCTTGCTCTTTGCAAAGCCTCTTGTGCATGCCTCTCCCTGAACTATCCGTTCATGTATATTTTTCTACCTCCTTTCCCAGGATGGTTCTTGATTTATTATGTTTCTTATGTCATAAGTAAAATCGGGTCATCTTGGGTTTACAGGACTCTGTGGTACTTCGGGCTGACAACCTCTTGTCTCCTCAACGAGACCATGCTTCCATTCATGGGGGTGGTTGATTATTCAACCACCAATCCTTCCTTCATTAATTGATTCCTCTCCTTGGGATTAGAAGGGGGTTTATTATTCCCAACAAGGGGAAATTTTGGGTCATTTGACATAATGAACCCTTTCTTATAGTTTCCCATTCTTTCCCCCCGTGATATCATGGCCAGTACTTCAAGGCTTCACCCCCATAGTCATTCGTTGGAAATCTAAACAAAATACATTTACATTGTTCACATGCCATAGCATGGTAATCTTAATTAATCATTAATTACAAGCTGGGGTAAACATGGGTATTACAATCCCCTCCCCCTTGAAAGGAACACCGTCCTCGATGTTCTTTCTCAGTAACACATGTTAGGAATTTCTCATTCAACTAATTCAGAAGTCTTGACCCTCTTTCTTGGTTAGGTCCTTTTAAGACTCTTGGCCTTCTTCACATGTCTTCACTAATTCTTGGACAATAAGCACATTAATCACAATTTCATGTGAAAACATATTACTGTTGTTCAAAATTCAAGAGGAAAAAAAATTTCACAATGTAGCACAATACTTGTCTGTGTAGTTTGTGGAATTGCATCCACATGGTTGTCTTGTTATCTTGGCTCACTGTTTTTCCTGGACATACCCATTGTTTAAATGATCTCGATCAACGATTTTTTTTTTTTAAGAATTATCAAAGTATCCTCTTCCTTGTGGTCACTCATCCTCTAGGCCCAAGCTCTGGCATCCCCTTCTCTGCTATACAGTTCCTCAAGTGATCCATCTTTCCTTGCCAAGGATTTCTCACAAAAGAAGAATTTCAGAGACTTCATTGAGCCTTACAGTTGAGGTGTCCCTTAGACTTGCTCTACTGAGGCATCCCTCCGGCTTGTGTTACCACAACACAACATATTCTAGGTGATCATGGCTTGCCACAAGGTTCTCATGTCCCAATCAATATCCTTTTTCATGCCTTCCATCTTGAAAACCTTCACCTGTCCTCTCGAGATAGATCCTTTTCGTCTCACCTATATCACAGGTATACAAAATTATGAGATATTATCATCAATTTCAAATTCATAATTTTCTTGCAAATTTGTCACCCACAGATTTCCAAATTCCACATTTGGTTTTTTAGATCTGTTCCACACAGGAACCAGATTCACAAGTATGGGCTTTTTCTTCCCATATCATTATGGCTCAGCAAGCAAGTGGTATCCCTTATGGACTTACAATACTGCCATATCCAAGACCCTTTTCTCCCTGCAAGTTCCACATTCCTCAGCCAAGCAAATTCTTAGTTTTCATGCACTTTATATTTTCAAAACTATGCATACTAACAATCTAAGTTATTTTCATCTATTCAAGGATACAAAGCAAAAAGGAAATATCAATATTTATGTATGCATCCTTTCAACATACTAAATCTTTCCAAATGCAATTCACGTATCAAAAAACTTTAATTGTCAATTTGCATGGCCACATCCATACCCAATGTACCCTTACATTGGTCATAAATTATTATATTTCATGTCAGACACTTTTTCCAAGGGGTGTTTAAACTCAACCCACTTATTACCATATGGATTCTCTGTCCATATTTATTATTATAGCATAACCATATTTTCTGATCTGAATCAACCACAACCTCAAATCATCACTCCTGAAACTCAAAGTTTCACATGAATGCCTTTAAGCATTCCTTTCCTTATCGATAGTCAGGGTACCAACATTTAGGGTCACCTAATTTCTCTCCTTACCAATCGTACAAATTTGTAGAGTACTAGAGGATACTCCTTCTGTTAGCACTGAAAGTCACCCTCAGATTGTGGGAGGATAAGCCCAGTACCCATCAGAGTTTTTGGTGGATGTTGTTTTTATATGAGTGGAGGTCAATGGACAAAACTCAATATATGAATGATGTTCAACACAGAACTAGACAAGAAATGCACAGGGGAGTGAGGGCCACAACTAACTTCAGTCAGTGAATTGAGTTTAAGTGTGAGCAGAGGGAAGACTTAGTGAGAAAGGTGAAGAAGACTACTATGAGAATTAGGCTTTCAAGCAGCTTGGAGAAGAAAAACTCAGACTCAAGATCACTCTTAAGCTCAAGCTTCAGACACTGCAATATGTCCAAACAACACAATCACAACAACACAATTATCAAACCTACATCACCATGCAGCTACAACAACTCGACTGGATCCTCCATGCTCGAGCCATTCAGTGTAAGAGGGGAAAAGATCACAAGGAAACTGACTAAAATTGGTCACGATACTGCTGCAATCAAACCTACATTACAACAACATAACAACCCTCGACTGGATCCTCCATGCCCAAGTGTTTTAGCACAGTTTTTACAAAGAGATGAAAAGAGGTTGACTTCTATTAATCTGAAAGTCTCAAATCTGATACATAACCGGAGAACAATTCTGGCATCAAAACATTACAAAATAGGGAGCTCTGCTCAACCAGTTGACGACCTTAACAAAATATTAAAACTATCTATTTATACTCAGAACAAGACGTCACTACCAAGAGTGTGACCTGGTCAATACAATCAAATTTTTGCGTCGACAAGTTCTTCTGTCATACTGAATGTGCACCCCTCTGTCAGACGCGAGCTCAGATCGGCATGGATTTTGCAAAAAATCTGCCCACAGGGGTACCACAGGATGACGTTTCAGTCCCCAAGGTCGGGCCTTCCATGCCTTCCATTTATGGAGTGAGCCAAGGTTTGAACCACCAACTCTACTTTCATTAACTGCCTTTCCTCAGAGATTAAACAAGAGTTAATTCTCAGGGAGCATCCACGTGCCAAGACCATAAGGGTGTCACCTGCATGTGTTGTCGGATGCCACGCATTTGGCTCTCTAGGGCTCGGGGGCTAGCTCCTGTTCACCTGCTCCTTCTTTAATGTGACCTAGGGCCATGACCCTACGCAATTGCGTGATTGCAGGTGTGACCAAGGGTGGTTTGAAAGAAAACCTCTTTTGTCCCTGCAATTCACCCTGAACTGCCACGTGTCCCTTTCTAAAAACCACGGTCCTGACTGCGGCCTACCCTTGAAATTTTAAAATGTGTGCACCTTCCAACCTCAAAATGGAGCGTGACCATTGATCTTGTGATCTAAGATGAGGCTTCATGATCAATGACCCAACTCTGGCACCTTTTAGATTGATGGATCAAATCTTCCCTTTTCAAATCGACGGCCGAGATCTGCTTCACGATTCGGGCTTCGGGACTTTCAATAGTCAAACTTTATTTGCTCCAAGCAAATTCTCCGGAGCTAGGGATCCGATGATACGTGGCTCCCTGAGATCAATGACTGAGATGCTTTTCGGGTCTCTGGACTTTGGGAAAATCAAATCTCAAACCTGGGATTCCAAGTGCTTTTACCTGGAACCATGGATTTGATGACGCATGGCCCTCTAGATATCGACGAATGAAATCCCTTCGTGTCTCTGGGCTTCGGTAGTATCGAATCTCAAACCCGGGCTCCCTAAATATTTTAGCCGGAGCTATGGATGTGACGACATGTGGCTCCTACTGATCAATGACTCAGAATCTCTTCGGGCCTTCGGCCACTTTGAGACTTCGGGTACTTCGACACTTTGGGACTTCGTGATTTCGGTGCTTCAGGCCTTCAGGACTTTGGGAGGCATTGTTGCTAAGATCAACGACTACTTGCTGATTTTGAGATATTAAATGGTCCATGATTGCTTTGAGAGTTCGGGGTTCAACTCTTCGGAAGTTTTATGCACTTCTCACTTAGAAACTCCCGAAGCTCATTTCCCTGAATGCTTGGATCAACTATCGCCTGTCCCCTTTAATATCAATGACTCGTGTTCGCTCTAGGTCTTGGGACTTCGAACCTTTTTCTCTGGTGCTATACTTTGCACAATTTTGGACTTTCGAATGCGCATGAGCCGTTGATCTGAGCTGCTGCTGGAATATTCGTCGCTGAAAAATTAAAACTGCCTGCTGCTTGTGTTTCGAGCCCGAAATGGAATGTTATGAAAGATGCGCTTTGAGCTCAAGGCTGATACCTACGCAAGAAAAGGACTGGGTTTCCCTGCAACCCTTAGACAAATTTATGTGATAACACCTTCCACAATGGGCATCCCTATATATTTCCCATTCTTTTACCACATGCATCTTCTCAATGCATTAAATCAATGTGCTATCTATGAGCACTTTTGTTTCCAATCATTCCTTGATTGGTCAATGCAGACATATTTGTGCATGAATTGTTTCAAGGGTTATAATGATGCAAGGTCGAAGTTAAACCCTGCAAGATCTTCTTAAATGCCGACAGAATTCAAAACCGGACTCGCAAATTACTCACATAACCCAATCACAACACCAATTTACGCAGTATTAACGCATGGGTTCCTTGCAAGGTCACCCACTGATCGTTCACAGATCGATGGTTCACAGTGATTACAGAACCCCAATGTGCTCACTCTTTATCGGGGAGTTCAATCTCTGCAATCTAAAAAGTTCTCTCCTGACTCTTTTAATCATGGTCGTTGATCATCTACCTTGGCGAGATCAACGGTATTGGTTGATTGCAAACTGTGAACTAGCACGTCTGTTAATTTCACCTTCGTGCTCCATAATGATTCCCGATCGTCAATCTAATTGAACGAATGGTGTTTGATCCGTTAACACCAATGGATATTTAAGTCGATATGATGACTAAGAACGGTTTTCCCTATGATGAACGACTCACATTCATCTCCTCTGTCAGGTTCTTGATTAATCTAATTCGATCAGGGTTTTCTTCCGCGATCTTGAGGATCTCGATATGTAGTTGATCGAAGGGATTTCTACAATCTTGCACCTGCAACCTGTCTAAAGTAGAGTTCTAACCTTGATTTGGGAACAAAAACATTTGATTATCATAACATACAAAAATTCTTAAACACATAGAGATTAATTCGTACACACATGAATTCGATGATAAAGAAACCAAATGCTCATATTCATCATACAATCAGTCTCTACCGCCATAGGTTCATACCTCCATCATTTGGGTTCTCCTTCTTGAATCATACCCTACTTGGGTATCCATGGCATACAATTTCCTTTCAAAATTTCATGCATAAAATTAAGACAATAAAACATTTCAGAAGCGATTCTTACCCAATCCCTTCATACCTTGTGCCACATAGGAATGAACACTTTTTATACCTGTTTTGGCTGTCGACACCCTCTCTAATATTACCTTATCAATGGTGCTTCTTGGGGACTTCTAAAGTCCCTTCAACAATATTTCCACAACAACATGCTTATAATCATCCTCTGTTTGAGGTTGTCCATCATTGGCAACTGTCTCTCTCAACAATTCCAATTTCTCTCTACACATGAAATACATCATAATTATGTTATTCGTCATGTAAAAATAAAAGTGCACGTATCATTTATTTTAAACCAATAATTTGTTTTTTGGATATGTCCTAGCATATCTCTATGCACTTCATCACATTATCCTTAATGTTTTCATGAATGCAATACACAAAGAAAAACATAATACACAACAGGAAAAGAGTTAAGGGTTCTCCCCTTTTTCCAACTCCTTCTACACAACCTAGGACTTTCCACCCGACTGAGTTATTTCTAAGGCCTCACTGCCTTTTCTTACATGGTTTCAACCAAGCCAACTCAATCAAACATACTTATTTATTCATTCTCCCTTTTCCAACTGTACTTGTTCTTCATAGCTTCTCATCTAAGACCTACAACTTTGTAAGCAATTCAGAGTTCTTAGGGTGGGAAAAGTGTTCCTCCTTTTTCCCTTGCTTTGCTTTTGCAATTTACTCTCTGTTGGGATCTTCCTGATCTTTTCCTTGAGCAGCCTTGGTGAGGCCTCACCCTAACCTTTTTGGATACATCAATATGCTTCAATAGCAAACTTTTTTTTCATAAAGGATCATGAACCTATGCATCCTGCACATTATATTTTCATCTAGTTAGAATGGTCAAAATTACTTTATTAGTCTTCTATCCATACATGATCTTTTCAAAATGTAATCCAGGATTCTTATATACATGTATATATATACATATGAGCTTGTAGTTCACTGCTTAATTCTCAATAGTCATTAAGGTTGTGACTTTGTCCTCCAAACAGAATCCTCACACAGTTCCTCCACAGGAAACCCCTTCAACATGCAACTTCCTTATTGCATATCCATCATTATATGTGTTGGCCTCAACCTTGATTTAACTTTAGTTGTTTACCAAATATTCCATAAGGATTATAAACATGTATCTTTGTCATGCATCCAAATTTTGTATCCACACATATTCTAGTTTTGTTACTTACATCCATGATGTACTTAACCATATGCATAATCATAAGCATGTGTGCAGTTGGCCTAGGTATATTTTGTAGCTCACGTACCCCTTTTTATTAAAATCATTTAACTCATGATTGTTCACAGTGATTCTCATGTGCTCTTCAAAGGCATAATCATTTGCCTCTTATCATAACAACAGAGTATCCTTGCTCCCTTACTCTTTCATCTATTTGTATTAGTATTTCCCGAGGGAATGGAACACGTTCCCCTCAAGATATCATTAACAACAAAACTTTCATGACTCTTCAGAATGGAGTCAACCATGCATCCATGGTATTCACTAAAGTTTGGAAAGTGAAATTCTTGCCTCACATTCCACTCGTCAAGGTAGTCATATTGTGCCTTTTGTATGCATATATTCATACATCATACACATGCTTCGCTTGCACCTTTAATATCATTCATACCTAATTGGTATTAATATCAGTCTTTATGTCAAGAAGCCTCACAATGCATTAAACCCATGTACTAAAAGATATACAAACATTGCCAAACATTCATCATGCAAGTTCATTGCTTGCACCCTTTCCATGTCATACATGCACATGGACATACTAGACTTCCAGATCCTCCTCCCAAGGATATTGTTTCCATCCTTATGACAAGCCTCATAGAGACACTCAATGCTGAGCTTCCCTCTCAATTGAGGGCTTGCAGTCATATTATTCTTTTAAGCATGTATACACATATATGTAGGTGCATCTCTTGCACCCCTTTTACATTGATATTTTAGTTTTAATATTAGTGTTTTTTAGTGACAGATTATAGTCACTCATATGACTAGTCTCACAATCATAATTCATACTAATGTTGCCCCTTCTACATGGAAATAATAAACAAGGGTTGCCTTTTTCCTTTCTACTGTAAAAACCTTCCATAATTCAGAATTCAGATGGGTAATTATTTTGTCACTCAAGGCAATAAGATAACCACTTTTAGTCTCTTCTTCATGCCTCAATTCACTCTTGGTCAACATATCTTTACAAGGGAATATCTTCTTAAACTCCCTCTTATAGCGATCTGAGTATACCAAGCCATATCCATATGGCTACCATTCACCTCTGGATTTCAATATGATCCATTGGTCATCCAAAGGTGTTTGACACCTCCTTAATCAGACCTTACATCCGTCTCTCATAAATCCTTACAATATTATCATATTAAGGCAATAGGTCGCAACATTGTCAACTTTTCATTGTTTCTGTTAACTCCTACTTTCATAAGTTCATCCTCATCTAAAAGGTCTACTAGTAGACCATACCTTATGACCCACCACAGGTTATAACATGCCTAATTTGCATATTTAATATTTTTTCACATGCATTCTAGCATATCCTTGTGCACCAATCATTTCACCTATGTCTGCAGTGCAGATATATTCCAAAAAATCTATCAACGGTAGTAGGTTTGATTCCTCTCTTTGGTAGAGGGTTAACTAATCCTCTTAGGAATGGGTAAGATAAGGTTTCACCCCTTAAAGTCCTCCAATAATATTTTTTTTACGACTTGTGCATGAGCTCAAGTAGGCCAAGTGTTATTGCCATGCTCTGATACCAATTTGTAACACACCTGACCCCTAAATACTCTTTTAAAGGATTGGGCATAAATTTTGTTTTCTCTAAACCATGTCACATCTTATTTCCTAGATCTCCATCATGTTCTACTCGTTCAGAGCTTTCCAACCACTATCTTCACGCTCCAAACTGAGCTCATGATTGGAATAAATTCCCCTCCACCGTCCTTTGGGCACTTATTAGTCAAGGGCCATGTGGCATCAATGTGGGTCCATCTCATACATGTCATCCAAAATTTCCCAAATACTTGGAGCTCCCAACACTCTTGTATCTATCGTGGAGATCCATCCACCATTAATTCTGACAACGAATCTTCCTCCTCGTTAAGGAATACGCCTAAGGATAGTTCGATGTTCGGTGCTTCGACACTGAGCGCCCCTTTTTTTTCTACGCACAAAACCTCTCGGAGTCTCGAACTCCCTAAGTCTCATAAGCTTGCCACATGGCTCCAACCCTTTTTACTTATCCTTGACACCACGCTCCAAACCTCTGGAGTCCCAAAGTTCCGGACTCTCGAAGGACCCACTCTCGCACATGGAGTAGCACTGGATACAAGGGAAAATATAGGTGGGTCCCTCATTCTCCTCTTGCCAGATGGACCAAGTAGTGAGTGCCAGGTGTGATATGCAGACGGGGAAGTGATAACACGTGGCCCCTTCAGAGTGTGACACGTGGCACGTGTTAATGGGTACATAGGGTCTGCAATATGCGCAAATCCTAGCGACACATGGCTCGTCAAACACAGGTCCACGTCACACTGGATGATGTCAATACACCATGTCACATTGGACTGACATCCTTCCAAACCCTCCAATCTCATGACCAAGATGCGTTCACGTAGACCTTGGGATATACGACCTCCATTGCTTCACAACTTCAGAATTTTGGGGTTTCATGGTGTAATCCTCCCCTTACTCCCAGAGTAGGTCAAAGACAAATTGACGATGGAGTAGATACAATGATTAGAGAGGGACCTAATGTGTCCTCAAATCAATGGTCCCCGTCACTTCGTCCTTCAAGGGTTTGGTCGTGTAGTCTCCAGTTTTCTCTCGGAGTAGGTCAACGCTGAACTGACCACCATCTAGATCATACGGTCACGAGTGGTCCCAAAACTTCTCCAAATCGATGGATCTCGTTAATTCGGAACTCCGACGTTCAGATATTTTGACGCTACAACAACTCCATTCTCCCGAAGTGGGACTTAGCTGAAGTACCATACGAGAAACCCTCCACTGGTTGATCAGACGGTCAAGAAGGGTCCCCAACAGACTCCTCAGATCAATGACTCACAACGTTTTGCGACTCCGACATTCAGGGGTTTTGGGGTTGTGAAGTTGTGACATTTCAGAGTTTCGAACTCTTGGAGCTTCGAAGCTAATAAGAACTTAGCACCATTCAGGCTAGCACAAGGTTCTCAGACCTTAGTCATATGGGTCCTCCGAAAATCCTCGTGGGACACATGCTTAACTCTTGGCTGGGAATTTGTTAAGGTCGTGGGCATGAGCCCTTGGTCACACAGGTGAAAGGTGTGAAGGATACAACCCTCGGTTGCATCCTACAAGCGTTATACCTCCTGAGCTTAACAGATCCCTTTTCTCAGGAGACCCAAATGACTGGAAGGGTAAATATACACATATGAATATTGGGCCCATGGTTAGCGAAATCACAATTCCTTTCCTTTAATTCGAGCCACTACAGGAGGCTCTAGTACTTACACGTACAAATCATATTCGACCATATAGGTCCTTAATTTCTTAAATACACAATCAAGCAAAAGATAAAATACAGTCTAACCATCAAGAAAACATGCACATCCCTGAAACATTCATAGGATATCCAACTTTGTTTTATTGTCACAGTTTAGTTCTGTAGGGTATGAGAGTACTTATCTATTACAAAATACAACCAACTAACTGATTGTGGGTGTGTGCCTTTCCACCCAATCTTAGGCTCAGAGGCATTCAATCTTAGCGCTTTGTCCACCCACTTTCCAAGCCATGATATCACCAGGGAAATTTCTGCCATTACTCAGAGATCCTTTCTCTGTCATAACATCCCTACGAGGTTTATCAGATGCTTCTTCAACATCAAGCTCACGACCTTCCTCTTTTCCTTTGCATATCTGGGTCGCGTGCTCCCCTATGTGCATGTGCTCTTATCTGGTGTCTCTCCTACTCTCTGCAAAGCCTCCCACGCACACCTCTCCCTGAACTGCCTGTGCGTGTATCTTTTTCTATCTCCTTTCCCATGATGGTTCTTGACTTATCATGTTCCTTCTGTTAGAAGGAAACTTAGGTTAGCCTGGGTTTGCAGGACTCTATGGTACTTTGGGCTGACAGCCTCCTGTCTCCTCAGCCATACCATGCTTCCATTCATGGGGGTGGTTCATTATTCAACCACCAATGCTTCCATCATTAACTAATTCCTCTCCTTAGGATCCGGAGGGGGTTTATTATTCCCAACAAGGGGAAATTTGGGGTCATTTGACATAATGAACTCTTTCTTATAGTTTTCTCATTCTTTTCCCTAGTGATATCATGACCAATACTTCAAGGATTCACCCCCACAGTTAGTTGTTGGAAATTTAAACAAAATACATTTACATCGTTCACATGCCATAGCATGGTAATCCTAATTAATGATTAATTACAAGCTGGGGGAAATAAGGGTATTACAAGGACAAACAACGTACCCACCACCTGCCTTTGCATGTTTGCGTTGAGCTCTTGTCCACTTTCATCGCATAGAACATCGGTTTGACCATGTGTGTCGCCTCCATCACTTCAGGTGTCATCCCATCCTGGCCTATACCCTTCCATCCTTTTTTTACGACTTTTTAAAAATATAAGATGTATTTTGCAATAAAAAGTAATAATAAAATAGAAATAATGGCATTTAACTCAGGTTTACTATCTTATGATATGTAAAATAACTTAATCTTAATACACTAAAATGAAATACCCCCTTCTCTCTCTCTCTCTCTCTCTCTCTCTCTATATATATATATATATATAATTTCTATTTTACTTTATCTCCTAATCTTAAAGGCTATTCTGCATAATTTATCTTTTTATCTCTTAATCTATAAATACGATCCTCAATAATAATATATAATAATAATAATGATACCAATATAAAATAAACCAACACAAATTTATCTTAACTTCAATTTACTAAACACATAGAATTTTAT
This sequence comes from Picea engelmannii, assembly GCA_009831015.1. Taxonomy (NCBI): domain Eukaryota; kingdom Viridiplantae; phylum Streptophyta; class Pinopsida; order Pinales; family Pinaceae; genus Picea; species Picea engelmannii. The sequence continues at coordinate 143,896 of ML789914.1, read as the reverse complement.
AATTTTATTTTATTTATTTTTCTACTTAATTATAAAAATTTATTTTATTTATTTTCTACTTAATAAAATAGAAGTTAAAATAAATTTACTCTTCAATAAACCATAAAACGTTTAAACATTTCATAACTTAAAAATAAAGTTTAAACTTTGACATATTAAGAATTTAAACTTTATTCTATTAAGAATATTCCAAAAAGTTTTCAAACTTAATTGTCCCAACTAAAACATTTGAATTTTGTATTGTTCCCAACCTTACGGAAAATAAAAACATGTAATAGGGTTCTACACAAGCATACATGGATTCTCGCTTTTTCCCTCACATGTACAACTAATAAAAAAGGAGGAGGCGAAATGGAGGGAAACGAGAACCATGGTTTTTCAAATCCTGAACCTCGCTGGATGGATTCCTCACCTTTTATGCATGGGTTCCTTGGATTACCCTCTTAGTTTTACTGGACTGGTTAGTATAAACCCTAGCCTCTTAACTTTTCCGATCCTACTGTTTTTTTAGCGATTTTGTTTATGGGTTAAGTCTTTTATCTATCCCCTGTGATTTTTTTCCTTTATGGGAAACTGAACTTCAGGGATGGAGTAGTTAATACACCCTCATCCTTTTTCCTCGATCCGAGTTTTAGTGTGGAACAAGTGGACTTCTTCTTGTGTTCTTGTCAGGTAAGTTTTATCTTCGATTGATTTGTCCCTTAGTTTGAACGTTTCCTGACCCTTGATCTCTGTGTGGGGGCTAGTTCTCTCCAAGTGGCGGTTAGATGGATAGTCGGTGGTTGGAAGCGTTTAATAAGGATTTAAATGCTTTCTTAAATGAACCCTTGGAAGAGTTTTGTAAGGATTTTCCCACTAACCCTTCTCACATAGTGTCGATTGGTTTTACGAAGCTTTTGTCTATTGCGTCTTCTCCTTTTGGAAACCAAGTGACGGTTAACCAGTCTTTTGAAATCTCTTCTCCATTAGCTGAACCTTCCCTAGACTCATTCCTGCCTCCTCTTATAGAGCCGTCTTGCAGTATAAAAGCTAGAAAGGATAAGACGGCCTCTGGGTCTTCTGTTCAGATTGGCATTTCTCACATTCGTTCAAATGCTTCTAAGCATCAGTTAGCTCGTAAACATCGTAAACAATGGCCGGTGAAGCATCAAGTGAAAAGGTCAGTTTTGGGAGATGATGTAGGCCTAGAAGATTCGTGCAGAATGGCGGTTTGTGGTCTCGTTGGAAGAATGGTATACATAAATATTTTTGTGGAAAATTTTATGGTTTGGTTAGAAAGGATTTGGGTACCAGTTATAGGGTACCTCCCAAAGATTATTTTTCTAACAAAAGGATGGGTTGGCATTATTTGTGCGTCACCCGAGGATGCAGATCTTTTGTTAAGTACGAAATGGTTAAATGGTAAGAGAAATTTTCTACTCAAAAGGTGGCGATTGGCTTTCAGTAGGGAAACATAGTATTTCTCGGTAAGACACATATGGGTAATGCTCCCAGGCCTACCTCTGTATCTATGGAATGAAGGTGTGTTGACAACTATCGGGAACAGTCTAGGTAGCTTTATTATGGTGGATTTGCACAATTTGGAATTGGCACAAAGAAAAGTAGCAAAAGTTCTGGTGGAAATGGATGTACACCAGGGCTTGCTGGAGATTTTGGAGGTGGAATGGCACGAATGTTGTCATAAACAAAAGTTAGATTACCTTGGGCTATCCTTTAGGTGCAGTTTTTGTAGAAGTACGTCCCATCTGCGAAGAGACTACAAAGGTTTAAAGGAAAAATAGGAGTTTTCTGAAGAACAAGATAGTCTCTCTTATCCTCCAGACCCTTCTTTGGGCATAGGCTTCTATGGAGTGGAAGGAGGTGGAGCTGATAGAATTTGTAAACATTTTTTGGAGCCGGTCGACTCTACTCTTGGTAAGTTGCAGTTGTTCTACCCTACTTTTTTCAATTCTCTGTCTATTTTGGAGCGTCACTCTTTAAGTTCCTCTACTTGGCTAAAAAACTCTATCACTAAGCCGAGTGCTCCTTCGGTAGAGGTTTCGTAAGATCCATAGATTTCTGCTCAGTTCGGGAGATTAGTCACTTTGTCTCCTTCCAACCTTTTGTTTTCCTCTCCTTTGGAAAAAGAGTCTCCACCTGTTGTTTTGCTTGCCGAGGAAGATCTTGTCACTGATGTTTTTCCTTCTTATGAACCTTCCTCCTCTCATGAGACGTGTTATAGTCAGGAACTTACCCAACCTTTGCAAGCCTCTCAGCTCTCACCACCTGGATATAGGGAACATGAGGAGGATGCTTCTACACTTTCTGTTGTTCTAGATTCATATATCCCCTTCCTATGTGGAAGCGAAGCTTCGGTCCCTTTACCTACTTTCCTTGGGAAAAAACCCATTGACCCGGGTGTTGAATGTGGACAAGCCAGTACTTCCAGTGTATCGGTTACTGAACAAGGGAAGGAATTTGCCTGGTCACGGGGGCTGGGAATTGAGCTCTCCCCTCTTAAAACCTGTAGTGCCAGGAAAAAGTCCAATTTTGAACTAAAAGTTGTTCCAACTCCTACTCTTCCTACTGATGGTAAGGCCCTTAGAGCACTGAAGGCCTTGGCAAGAACTAAGTGATGTTAGTTCTCTCACTAAATCTGAGAGGGACGAGAGGCGTCCTAAAATTTGCCTCGGTTCGTAATGTTTTGGATAGAACTCATCCAAATATTGTTTTTCTTCAGGAGAATTTAGTTAATACTGACAAGGCAAGATGTTTCTTTCAACTGTTGAGACCGAAGTGGCTTGTATATGCAGTCAATTCAATTGGAACCTCCGGAAGGTTACTTGCTTCTTGGGATCCTTCTTTATTTAATTTGGTACCTTATCTAAATTATGGTGGTATTCTACTGACAGGTTACTGTCTGGATTCTAAAAGATTTTACAACTTTCTTAATACTTACAGGTGTGCTCTGAGCATAAGCATTTTTGGGAAAAAGTAGAGAACTTAGGCCTGCTCTCTTTGAAAAATCGCGTTTTAGCCAGAGATCTGAATTTGACTCTGAATGCTGGAGAAAGCCGAGGAAGCCATGCAAATCTTGGTACATTGCATACTTTCTTCACAAATCTTTTCAATATTAATAATCTTATTGATATCCAACCTGAGAAGCTAGTTCCTACGTGGAGGAATGGCAGAGTGGGTGAAGCCTTCATTTCAAAGAGACTGGACCGTTTTCTTATTTTCGAAGATTTAGTGTTATCTAGTGGTATTTTTAGATCTTGGGTTGAGTCCCCTTCTATCTCTGATCATGCGCCTATCCTTCTTCAACTGGAGGTACCGCCTGTGTATAAAGCAATTCCTTTCAAGTTTAATCTAGTTTGGCGGTCAGAAAGAGATTTTATTACCTTAGTTCACAAACTTTGGAATGATCCCTTGTATCTTCAGGAATCCTGTAAGCAGAAGAGGATGGTTTGGAAGTTAAAAGACCTAAAGAAGAATACAAAAAGCTGGCTCAAGATTCATAATAGTCTCAAAATTGTTAGGCTTTCTAGTCTAGAACAAGAAATCTCTTATAGATTTCATAATTTGTCGGAGGGTCTTTGTCAGGATTTAAAAGATATCTCGTTAAAAGATTTAGAAAATGAAAGAAATATTATTTTAAAGGACATTGAGGAACAATGGCTTCAGCGCAACCATGCCATCTGTATACAGAGCGGGGACCTAAATACTAAATTCTTTCATAGCTTTGCAAGCTATAGGAGAAATCATAAGTTCATCTGGGAACTTTAGGACAAGGAGGGTACTGTCCACAGGGGCCAGGAAAATCTTAAACAAGCAACTGCTAATTATTTTAAAGAGTTTTATAATAAGCAGGTGGATATTAGTCACCATGATCAAGTAAAGGTGGCTACCCTTTTTCCGAATATGATTTCTGGTTCAGATTTAGAGTTTCTCTATAAACCCGTGGATAAAGACGAGCTGAAAATTATTATTTCTAGTTTAAAAGTAGACAAGAGCCTTGGCCCTGATGGCTGGACTGTGGAATTTTTCAAACACTTCTTTGATCTGGTGGGAGATGATCTTCTAGATATGGTTGAAGAGTCTAGACTTTTGGGTTTTATTCCAGGCACTTTAAATTCTACTTTCCTTACTTTAATCCCAAAAGTAAACAAGCCTCGTCTTTTTGGCAATTTTCGGTCGATCTCCTTGTGTAATCTTAGTTATAAGATTATATCAAAGATTATAGTGAATCACATTAAACCTTTTCTCTCCAGATTTGTATCGGAAGAATAACTGGGTTTTCTGCAGGGAAGACAAATTCAAGATGCGATTGACACAGTTCATGAATGTATCCATAGCATTTTCCAAAAAAAGTCAAAGTCTTTGTTCTTAAAGCTGGATCTTCAAAAAGATTATGATTGTGTAAACTGGGATCTCTTGTGCATTCTTCTCTTACAAATTGGACTGGATGTTAAAATGACGAACTGGATAATGAGTTGTGTGGTTTCTTCTTCTTATGCTGTTTTGATTAGTGGTGAAGCAACAAGATTTTTCAAAAGTTCTTGGGGCTTGAGGCAAGGATGCCCCCTTTCGCTGCTCTTGTTTATCTTGGTAATGGAAAGCCTGAGTTTATTACTCAAAGAAAAACAAAGAGAAGGTCTATTGACATGTATTCGAGTATCAAAGTCTATTCAAATTCTTCATATTCTCTTTGTGGATGATGTTATTATAATGACAGGTGCTACATTACAAGAATGGTGGGAAATAGATAAAGTTCTCAAACTTTTTAGTTTGACTTCAGGGCTCTTGATAAATATATCAAAGTCTACGTTCCATCAATCGGCGCTGACAGAATAGGAGCTGCTACTTTTTAGAGCCCTCTTTCCTTATGATTTTCTTGAGTTAGAACAAGGTTTTAAATATCTTGCATTTTATCTGAAAGATGGAGCTTCACGCTTGGAGGATTGGTTCTGGTTGATTAAAAAAGTGGAAATGAAGATAAATAATTGGTGTTATAGGTGGCTCTCTTTAGGTGGGCGTCTAACACTCTTGAAAGTTGTGCTTTCCAGTCAACCCATTTATTGGATGTCACTAGCGGTTGTCCCAGGACCGGTTCTGAAAATCCTTAGAAACCGTATGCTTAATTTCCTTTGGAAAAGAAATGGTGTCCCCCATGCGATGCATCTCTGTAAATGGGAAAGATTATCTCTGCCTCTTTCCTTTGGGGGATGGGGAATCCGTAATATTTTCGATTTTAGTAAGTCCCTAACAGCTAGTACTTGTTGGAGAGTTCTTATGGGGGAAGGCATCCGGCACCGAGTTATCCTGGACAAATATCTTGCCCAGACTTCGGTCGTTAATTGGCTCAGAAGTAAGACTTTTAAAAAGTTTGGTTCGTCTCAAATCTGGTTAGGAATTTTAAAATTTTTATTCTTGATTCTACATGGCTTGAGTTGGCTTCTCGGAGATGGGCATTCTATACATTTGGGTAAGGACAGAATTTTGGGCTTGGGGGACTGTTCTTACCTTTCGAACTCTCTGTTGGAGACTCTAAAGGATCAAAATATTTCCTCTCTAGCATAGGTTTATAAGCAGTCCGACGATCTTGATTTACTCTCTTCCTGGCTCAACAGTAGTGAATTGAACTTAACGGGAGACTTAGCACAAGAATGGAATGAGTATAGAAGTTCTCTCTCAGTGTCGGGTGTATTAATCCATGAAAAAAATGACTCACTCTTGTGGTTAAGAGGTGACCATTCTAGTTTTCCCACGACAAAGTATATCTACTTTAGTATCATCTCGGCGAAAGGAATAATGAAAGTGGATTCATGGAAACAAAAGTTATGGAAGTGGAAAATTCAGCTAAAGGTCAAATTTTTTGCTTGGTTGGCTATGGAAAATAAAATTCTTACCTAGGACATTCTTCAGAAACGAGGCTGGAAAGGACCTGGATACTGCTCGTTGTGTAAAGAGGATAATGAATCTTCAAATCACATTTTTATTACTTGCCTGTTTACTATGGCTATATGGGATGCTCTTATATAGGATTTAAATTTAAAAAGGAGTTGGATGGGGGTTAATCTTGTGGAGTGTATGAAGAACTGGACAAAGGATAAATCAGTCCCTTCTTATTTAGCAGCTTATGCAATGTGGTATATTTGGCAAGAGAGGAATAAAACTTTGTTTGAAGATACTAACCCGTCGGTGAAGACAGTACTTTACAAGATCCTTGCTCATCCCCTCTGTAAGACTACTAATCCAAAAGAAAAGATTCCAAAGGATATTATGATCGATGTTGATATGAATACTACACTTGCATGGTTTGATGGGGTTGCAAAGTCGGATGGAAGTATGTGTGGAGCAGGGGGAATTATAAAAGTTCAAAAGGCGATTGTCTACAAATGGAAACTAAACCGTGGCAAAGGTACCAATACAAAAGCGGAGCTAATGGGGGCCTGGGCAACACTTTGGATTGTTGAGTTTTTAAAACTTCTTGATATTCACTTATTAGGTGATTCAAAAGTGGTCATTGACTGGATGAAAAAAGAAGGCAGTTTACAGGTGGGTGTTCTGGAGGGCTGGAAAGCTAGAATTATAAAGCTGGCGGGAAGTTTTCACAATTTAGCTTTTCAACATATCTATAGAACTTTCAACATGGAGGCTGACTTCTTATCAAAGCAAGCTTTGGAGGTTAATGAAGGTTTTCTTCATCTTAAAAAATGGTCAAACGAAGCAGCGAGTCCAGAAAGACTTTTTAGAATCCACTAAGCCGAAAGGACAAGTTTCTATTCTTCACAGTGTTTTGAGAGGACTGTGATTTCTCTGGTTTTGTATTTTGGGTTTTTAGAGTCTAGCCCTATCTTTATGAAGTAGTTTTTTTCTATTTTCTCCTTCATTGAAGTTTCGAAAAACTCTTTAGAGAAGGACTGAAAGCATTTAGTTTTGGGCCCCAAGATTAGTCATGTGATGACTATCTCTTTTGGACAGTTTTGGCAAATACTTTTTTCTGAAAATTTCTGAAGTTGTATAAGTTTTTAGGGATATTACTCTCTTGGAAAAGCTTTGATATTGTAAAAAAATTATATGCCTTTTTAATATAATTGAGCGATTTTTTTTCCTTGGAAAAAACATACATGGATTCTCATGCTACACTCTAAGAATATAAAGGGAGATAGGATCAAACTTTGTGAATATGTTGATATCTTGTTTTTGTTTTTTTATTTTTTCTATGTTAAATATATATTTATAATTTTAAAATTTAATTTATAAAAAATATTAAATATTTTATTTTCAAAATAAAATAATAAAAAGATATAAAATTATTTATAAAATAAA
>ML789914.1:65691-97705 GCA_009831015.1 Picea engelmannii | reverse complement strand
AAAAAAAAAAAAACAAAAAAAAAAACCTGTAGTGCCTGTGGACCAACTGTGATGCTTACAGTGTATGGCCCCAAAAATGGATTCCTATAGTACCAAAAGGAGGTTTATTATTTTTACAAATGTTTGAACGCACAACATGCTTCAAACCCTTGTTCCGATGGAGAGTGTACTCTCTCTCATACCACTGATCCAGATCTCGGGGGCTAAGATTTGGATGGCTTGAATGTCGAGAGAGGAGGAGCTTAGACCTGTCAATCTTGCATGAAAAGAAGCATGGTCAAAAAAATTTAAATGAAGTACTCGGGAGGTGAGGCTCAAATAGGAGCCTCACCTCTAAAACTAATTACTAGTAAATCACTCAGAGCTAATTAATCTCACAATGAACAATAGAGAATATGAGAGAAGCCAAAATGAGTCATTTGATATTATGAGAAGGCTTGCTCGGCCTTTATATAGTATCACAAAATGGTCCATTGGAAAAATTGAAAAATATCTCATTAAATGAGTCTCTATTATTAGTATAATATATCTAACTACCCAACTAACTAAGTAGTGGAAAATAAAACCCGATACAATAATGGAAAGAGCTCATTAAATGGGTCTCTATTATTATAATAATCGATCTAACTACCCAACTAACTAATTAACGGAAAATAAAACCCAATACAATAATGGAGAGGTGAGACCCCTATGGGCAACTTGTTAGCCCAATTAATTAATGAGGAGGTGGGCATCTCCTTAATCCACAATGACAATCTATTAGCTTTATAGCTTTATGAATTTTGCATCTGAATTTAGACCATATACCCCCTTAAAATTCAGATCACTCAACCATGTACTCACTCAATGTGTTCACCAAAAAACATATATATGATCTCGTGTTCGTTAAGTACATCAACGAACTGATCATTTGACTTTATATGGTGGCATCCACTGTCTCTAAAGTTGTATCACAAAACAACTTCAAGTTAGCCACCAACGATGTAGATATGGCCTTACAATCCAACATCCTGAACCTCTTCAGGATCTCTATTGCATATTTTCCTTGGTTAAGGAAAAATCCCATCAGATCTCTTCCATACCTCCAAACCTACGAAGTAATGCATCATGCCTAGGTCCCTCATCTTGAATTGTGCATCAAGGTTCCTCTTACTCTCAACGATGAGCTTTTCGTTTCTTGTCAAAAATAGATCATGCACGTATAGTAGAAATATCACATGTTCACCATTCACAACCTTGAAGTAGAGAAGCCCAAGCTCATCAAGAAACTGTCTGATCTAGCATATCATGTCCTGGGTGTCTTCTTAGGCCCATACAAATATTTCCTCAATTTGTAGACATGAGACTCCTTCTCACGTATCTTGTGGCTACTCTATGTATACTTCTTCTGATTACTGGAGCAAGTGTCTCATCATAGTATTCTCCCTCTTGCTGGGAAAATCCTCTGGACACAAATCAGGATTTGTACATCTCTATGAATGGTCCTGGGGAAATTGCTCCTCCTTACTGGATTGTGAGGGCTGACTCCCTCTGAAATATATCTCCTTTTGAGGTGGTACTTGGTGGGGCTGCATGCCTCACCACTGGTGGAGCCATCTGCTCCTCATGATATGGCTCGTCAATGCTATATGGCTTTGCATCTTGCAAAGTGTCACGGGACCATGCTGGTCTCTTCTTGGTTACTACAATGATTCTGGGTAGGCCCTTCTAAATCTACTGACTCTTCTTCTTCTTCTGCAGTACTTGGATGTATATGGTCATGTATACAACTTCTTATCTAGATAGGTTTCTCCATATCTCAAACTAGAGACCATCTAATATATTTCCTCCTGCAACCGTCACTATAGCTCCCTTAACGGTTATCACCTGTGACCTCCCCAGAACAAGAACAACAAGGGAGAAACATTAGACACTAATAATACTCTTTATAATAATAATAAAAAAAATAGCAAGAACAAGAGCCAAAAAAACAAAATACAATAATAAGAAATGGGTACAACACTCTTCTAGTGTTGTGATCAATCATTCCTCCTAGAAACAAAACAAGAAGTTTCTCCTAAAGGAGATGTTAGTTATATATAGTAAATAATTACAATAAGAATTTATATCAATAGTGATCATATGCTACCAAATATTCATTGTATCTAACAATAATAGAACTTTTCAAATATTTCTATCACAACTATAGTGTTTACTTATAGTGTAGAAGTTATCAAACTTGATATGTGCAAATTTGAATCTTATTAATTTAATCAATCAGACCTGGAACCTAGAGTGTTGTCCTCAAGAATGAGTGTTGTTGCTTTTCTTCCGAGTCTCCTTCACTCAAGATGACAAGTATTCTCTTAAACCTATCCCCTGTACTTAAGACAATATGCTTTCTTGACAGAAATATGAGTTAGAGATTATAATGCAAATAAACTCTAAAATCTCAACCTTAATCAATCTAATACTTTGACTAGAGTCAACTTATAACTTTAACTTTGAACATAGGTTAATATAAATTCAATAGAACAAAATACAAATAGATGTTCATAAGATTACAATAATGCCATAACAATTAGAGGCATACAAAAACAATCAAACCTAGAGTGTGTTGTTCCTCTGAATGTGCTAGGTCTGAGATCCTTCTGGATCTATGATTGTAAGAGATCCCTTCTCCTGAAATCACACTCAAAATAGTGATACAATATATATATATATACCTTCGACAACATTGACATGTAGTGGCACCATCCAGAAGCAATGACAAGCAATGACGAACCTTAAAACTTCAAAGGTGCTCCAACTTTTAATCTAAAGGTAGTTGGAGATGTGCTAGGGTAAGGTGCACTAGGACAACCAAAAATTAGTCCCAACAGTACTTCACAAAAACTTTCACTACAACTAGTACTGCAACTAGTTCTTTCACTGCAACTGGTGCCGCAACTGGCACGAAGGAACTGGCACTGCAACTGCAACTAACACTGGCACTGCAAACCTAGGGTTTTATGAGAAAACCCTAATTTCTCAAACTTCAAATTTTGGAATTCTGATCCAAGGACTAGATGCCCCCTCCCAGGGCGAGCTCCTAGATGGTCTTACTTTTCCCAATGTCCTCCAACAAGGTGGATGCGTCACCTTTAAAACTAAAAATTGTTCCAGGGAAAAGGTGCGCTAGGGTTAGGAGAGTCTTCCTATGCCCTTTTTTTTTTCTTAGCGAGCTCTTCTGTGCTATGAAAATGCCTTCTTTTAGGACCAATTTGATTCCATGTTGAAATTTCATCTTAATTAGTTTTAATTAGATAAGTGTTCTTTTACTTTTAAACAATTAACACAATAACTGCATATTAAGGATCACTGAAAGAATAACATCCACAATATTTAACCTGGGAAAACCCACTAGGGGAAAAACCCAACAAAATTCCTCAATATAGATTCAACAACCAAGAAGAATGCCTCTCTCTCCAAGAGAGAACTAAAAAAGAAGAAGATCCTTCTCAAACCCTTGATTAGGGAAGAGTAGCGCACGACATAACCAAGATATACCCCATAGATAAACCAAGATATTCCACAATGTCACCTTCTAGCTACAATAGCGTCTCCCTCCGAGACTTGCACACTTCTCTTCTTGACTTGAGAGCCTTGTGTGTGTGTATGTTCAATCGACACACTAGCCTCCCTTATAAATAGTAGTTTGGCCAGCCTAAAATTAGGTCTAGGCCGACCTGTCACTTTATCCTTTTATTTTACATTTTACTTGTCAAGGAACAATAGGGATGACTTTTACAAAGGCACAATAGGGTCGTCAGAACAAATATAATATAATAATATTATTTAGGGTTTTGTCTTGGCCAAATACAATAATAATATCTTTTGAATCTACTCAAACTTCAACAAATATCTTACGTAGTACCCGGACACACCATGGGGTGCTACAATTATCCCTCTCTAAATAGGGTTATGGCCTCAGAGCCAATTCAATATCATGTAACCAAGTATGAACATTTTTCATTATTTATGGATTCCCAATTAATGTATCATCTTCTTCGATCATAAGATTGTTGTCATCAATCAAACCCATCTTATCACGTTAAATGATAATACCTCATGCTACACTTGTTATTTGATTATAATCCCTACAACCAAGTCCATGGCAAGCCATTAGTGTCATCCACACCCTCAATATTTTTTATTCATCTTTATTTAATTATCATTACTATCATTGAATCAAAATTTTGTTGTCAATTCAACCACCGGGGTGTAGAACAATTGATGATGGAGTGTATTTTTAAGGCACTTTGTTATGTGAGGTCATCGGTTTGAAACCCTCGACTTACCTTGTGTGTCGTGTGTGGGGAAACGTTGGAACGCCTGGAGGTTATAGTGGTAGCAGTTGGATAACACGACCTCGTGTCACACGAGTACATGCCCAACTAGTTGCTGATTCTTCTAGTAAAAAAAAAACAATATTGTTGTCAATTTATCATGAATTGAATTTCATTGAATCAGAGTCATCAAATTGTTAATAATCCACATCAATTCCAATTTACAATACTTATAAGGTTCTACTCCTAACATGGTAGAGAGGCTACTCCTCCTTTGATGTGATTCCAAGTATCAAGAGTCAAATAGGTAAGGAATCTACCATTCTAGTTCATTATAGGTCACCTCATAAGCGATAATCCCTAAATGGAGTGGTAGGTAAAGCATAACTCGGTTATTGGGTTATTCTTGATTCAATCATATAGTAGTGAAGATAACCTTGAGTCAATCATTGATGGGTTTATCGATGGTGGTTTATGAGAATATGGTTTTGGTAAACCATGGTATTACATACGATGAAGCCTATTTAATGGCTTGAGATACTTCATTGTCAGATGCCTCAATTGGTTGATGTTGGCCTAGATTGGACGATTTGGCCAAAGATAATAGATGTCTATTAGGTGCTAGTTTTCCTAGAAGGGTTTCCAGGGTAAATCTTTAATGTCCATTTATGTGCATGTTTATTTTTGTGCTATTTCTCTCTTTAGGTTTAGCATATGGTATTAGAATTGGGAAGACATAGACTCCCCAATGAGAGTGGTATGATGGGTCTCAAGTATAGGAGAAGTTTCACCGATGCACCAAGGGATAACTCATTGTTGGAGACCTTACATGTGAAAGTATCTTGGATTAGATGGTCGCAGATTTGAGCACTGAGATGAAAAAGGAGCAACCTATCAAGCGATGAATGCGATACAAAGCCACTTGCAACAATGGGTGGCAAGGATGGGATCTTGGAGAAAGTTGAGCATTTCACAGAGAAGGAGATGTGGGCCAAGGCGCTGAGGGAGGCAACATGGAAAAAACAAGTACCTCAAGGTGAGTAGTGAGTAGTTAATAATAATAATAATAATAATAATAATAATGATGATGATGATAATGATGATGTACATTGTTTATGTTACTATAAACATTTTTTTTAATAACTTTCGTTTTCTTGAATTCATATATTAGTAAAAAAAATGAAGTTAGGAGATTTATGTACATTTTTCAAGGCCAAAATTTGGTATAAGGGAATCTTTTGTAACAAAATATTATTGCTTAATTGCAAATTCTACAACTCAGAAATTGTAGAAATTCAAGTGTATCTCCATGCTATTTTCTTTCCTTTTAATTTTCAAGTAACCTAGAGGTCCATAGTTTTTGAACTTATTCAGTCTGCTAAAAATATCAAATACTAAGTAACCAAAAATAAACACATTACCAAAAACATAGACTAAGACCATATACCACAAGTAGGCTGGATATGGAATCGTCAACGGATGAACCGATACTGCACAATTAAATACTCAAATGTAAAATAATCGAACATATAGCGTGCAAAAGTCCATTGCTAAGATAGGTGCACTCCAACCTCAATAAAACATAATACAAAAGGATCCCACAAACTAGTCTTCAATAAAACTTGCAGCAAGGGTTGATTTTCCACCCAACCATTGCAACCACTTTTATTGTTGTTTCCCCCTGAGCAAGGTTGAAGCTCGATAAGGAAATTGAATCACAGTTCACAACAACTTTGATGAATCCAACCCAAGAGTGATAAAAAATAAATAAATTGAGCTTACAATAGTTCATCTCGGGTGTAGTGGAGAGGCTCCTAGACTTATAGCACCTCCAAATACTATAACATCATGATGTGTAGGGGTCTTACTACCACCTTTTTTTGTTGATCACAACCACAAAAATAGTGGAACCTCCCTTCAAGTAAGGATATTACCACCACCTTGAGATAGTGATTGCAACCACAACAATAGTGTTGTCTTTCTCTGCAAGGATATTACTACCACCTTCACCTTGTGATCATAATCACACAATAGCGATGTCCTGCAATTTAGGCCCAAAAAAAGAAGAAGACAAGGAGATAGGAATATTGAGCTTTACTAACTCATCATGATGCATGTACACTCACAACCCATTAATCCATAGAGACATGGCTAGCACATATATAGTTTTTTCCAACTTCCCATTATCATAACACCAATACATCAATAATACCAAGTTCCAAAGATCATTTCCTTGTGAGCCAACTAGCCCCAAAAATGGGTAGACCACTTCTTTTATAATTCATCTCAATGTAAACTCTTCCCAAGATTTGTCTCTTGGCCTTTCCCTTACTCAATGCCAAAATTTGGTATAAGGGAATCTTTTGTAACAAAATATTATTGCTTAATTGAAATTCTACAACTCTGAAATTGTATAAATTCAAGTGTATCTCCATGCTATTTTTTTCCCTTTTAATTTTCAAGCAACCTAGAGTTCCATAGTTTTTGAACTTAGACAGTCTGCTAAAAATCTCAAATACTAAGTAACCAAAAATAAACACATTACCAAAAACATGGACTAAGACCATATAACACAAGTAGGTAGATATGGAATCCTCAACTAATGAACCAATAATGCACAATTAAATACTCAAATGTAAAATACTCGAACCTATAGCTTGCACAAGTCCATTCCTAATACAGGTGCACTCCAACTCCAATAAATCATAATACAAAAGGATCCCACAAACTAGTCTTCAACAAAAATTGCAGCAAGGGTTGATTTTCCACCCAACCAATGCAACCACCTTCATTGTTGTTTCCCCCTGAGCAAAGCTGAAGCTTGATAAGGAAATTGAATCACAGTTCACAACAACTTTGATGAATCCAACCCAAGAGTGATAAAACACAAATAAATCAGGCTTACAATAGTTCATCTTGGGTGTAGTGGAGAGGCTCCTGGACTTATAGCACTTCCAAATCCTATAACATCATGATGTGTAGGGGCCTTACTACCACCTTTTTTGGGTGATCACAACCACAACAATAGTGGCACCTCCCTTCAATTAAGGATATTACCACCACCTTGAGCCAGTGATTGCAACCACAACAACCATGTTGTCTTTCTCTACAAGGATCTTAACACCACCTTCACCTTGTGATCACAATCACACAATAGAAATGTCTTACAATTTGGGTCCAAAAGAATACAACACAAGGAGCTAGGAATATTGAGATTTACTACCTCATCATGATGTATGTACACTCTCAACCCCTTAATCCACATAGACCTGGCTAACACATACATAGTTCTGTCCAACTTCCCATTATCATAGCACCAATACATCAATAATACCAAGTTCCAAAGATCATTTCCTTGTGACCCAAATAGCCCCAAAAATGGGTAGACCACTTCTCTTATAATTCCTCTTAATGCAACATCTTCCCAAGATTTTTCTCTTGGCCTTTGCCTTACTCACACAAGTGCGAATTTGAGCATGAGGGTGATTTTACAAGTGTCCAAAGTAATATAAAAGTGAAATGCAAACCTTTCCCCTTCTACCCACCCAAGTTAACTTTGGAGGTCATTTTCACAAGTCTTTTTTCATTTCCCAAGCTTCCTAAGAACTAAATTTAGATAGTCACCCCCATTGAGAAAGGGCCCTTCCCTTGAGTGCATTTCCCCTTTGTCCACTAAGGCCTCAACCTATAATATATTAGTTCATCCAAGGTGCCAATGTACACATACAACATCATCTTCATCATAATCAATTGCATGAAGTATCTCATTAACAAGCCATCTACACATAAATCACAATGAAATATCTCTCTAATAGGGCATCCACATAACCCACATCATTACAGGACATCTACACATAAATCATAATTCATGTAACATGAAATATCTCTCTAATAGGGAATCCACATAAATTACATCATAAAAAGGAATCAACACATAATCATAATCGAATATCTCTCTAACAAGGCATCCTCATAACCCACATTGTAACAAGGCATCAACACATAAATCATAATTCATATAACATGAAGTATCTCTCTAACAAGACATCCACCTAACCTACATCCTAACAAGGAATCTAACATGTGCATATGTCATAAATCATAACATGAACCATATCAATGGAAGGGTATCCAATATAGGTATACATCATAATGAGGCATCCAACATGTGCATCTATCATAAACCATAACATTAACCATATCAAAGGAAGGGTATATGTAACGTACCTTCATTCTTAATATCAAAAATATGGTCTACTACTCTAACGTTTCATTGATGGTAGCAGTATGTAAATTAAAATACAACACATTAAGACCATTTACAACATGGAAACCCTTATTCTTAGTTACTATGATCGAATTTGGCATTACACCAATCAACATAAGGCCAAGTTTTCCATCTTTAAATGTAAGGTCTAGATTGTAATTTCTCTACACGAAAAAATCAAGTTGAAGATATCAATTTAATTAGAACTAGCACTTCACAATTTGCCACATAATACCTTTTCAAGATGGTGACAGTTAAGCATTAAGCATATATAGCATAACCAAATTAAAATAAACATAAACATATGATTCACATACCGACTTTATTTAAAAAGTTCATCAATCATCTCAATTCATCAATTCCCTAGAATCTCTTAGATGGAGGTCTTGTTCTCTCCAAAAGAGGATAGTCCTAGAGTTTAGGGTCAAGGTCCTTAAGATCATGCATATGACACATCATCCCTTGATTAGAAGTATGATTCCATGATCATTAGGGTCATATTAAATATAATAAAATAATTTTTTTAATCTACATGCTTCTTGCCTCGTTATTCACTAATACATGGTTATACAAAATGACATAAATCCTTATATAAAAGGAACTCACAATATCGATTCCAAAACATGATATAATGCATCGTACAATAGAGGTGAATACCTCACAATAATCTTCAAAATCATTTACAACAATTACACAATAATCTATCATAGGTTTCATATAATTTCAGGGGTATGGGGGATCTAGCCTCCTCCTTCTTTCAATAGGACAATGTAAGAGTAAACATGGTTCAAACCAACCATAAACATCTCATTTGATCCCTTAAAAACATTCACATCAAAAGACAAAAAATTTCATATGCAACTAATACAAATTGTCTGGGGTATAGGGGATTTGAGTAGCCCTTCTTAACCTAACTATATTTTCATCTTTTAAGGAATGAAACAGATGAATACAATTTTGAAATTTTGTGAGAACATGGATATTGATGTCAACTACTTGATGTTAAAATTTGAATGCCAATGGACACCGTATGGCCAACTTATATTAGAATTTCATCAACAACAATTTTGTATTTTTAGGGGTCATACCGGTAATGGTGAAGTTGATTTTTGATAAGCGTATATATATTTATATCAGCTACCTTTTGTTAAAATTTGAATGCCAATGGACAATGTATGGTCAAGTTATAGTATAATTTCATCAACAACCATTTTGAAAGGTCATATAGACAAATATGAAAATAATTTTTGGTGAGCATGCAGATGTTGATAACATATATTTTTTGTTAAAATTAGAACGACAACAACCATCGTATGGCCACATTATAGTATAATTTCATCTACATACATTTTTCATTTTTAAAGGCCATATAGGAAAATCTGAAGCCAATTTTTAGTGAACATGTAGATATTGATATCAATTACTTTTTGTTATAATTTGATCTCCAACGGACATTGTATGGCCAATTTATAGTATAATTTCATCTACATCCATTTTTCATTTTAAGGGTTGTACAAGAAAATCATAGGCAAATTTTTGGTGAGAATTTGGGGATATGTAATAGCTAACTCCACTCCAAATTTGGTATTTATTAGACTTCATATAGAATCATTGCACTAAAAATATGAAACCGAGTTTTAATGCATTTCTACAAATAGTTTGCATGCAAGAGGTTTATCAATGCATTATCATACACATTTTGTAATTCAATCAACTATAACAACTGACATACACTTACTGACATCTACATAATTTTCATGGCTTGAATTCAAAATAAATAATTCTAACATGCATGTACATTTAATCATGATTGAGATCTTAATAAAAAAGAAATAAGAATACACTTATCTTTCTTAAAATGACCTCCAAGGCAATTTTGCGGGTGAACCATTTTCCTCCCAACCATAGAAAAATACTTCAAGGATGCCACCCTTGTGTTGGTTTATGGGACCACTAGGGTGAACAGGAGTTGACAAATCTCCTAACCACTCTTCATTTTACCAAAGGCCTCCAAACCAAACCAACAATACAACAAAAGTGTATTGGTTGAAGAAAGTACTTCCCTACTCAACCTTGATGTATAATTCCACATGATAGTGAATTTTTCATATCTCTATGGATCCTATGATAGTTTGGCTTCTATTTTCTCATCAAGAACTCTTTTGTCTCCTCAAGAAGTCATTTTTTCTCAACCTCCTCTTCCTAATTTGAATTTTCTTTTTTGCATGAATGAAGGAGAGGGAAAAGAAGAATCCTAATCCAAATATTCCACTTCCTTAATGATAGGGATTAAGATTCCTAATTGAACTCTTCTTGATTGCATGGATATAGGAATTATTTGCTTCAATATAGGAGATAGGTACTTAAGGATAAGAAATAATTACTTAAAGTAATTAATAATTTCACTAGGATCATAATTATAATATCATAAATGTTAGGATAGAATGTTAATATGAAAATGACATGAAAGAGGTTGTATATAGGATATAGTAGTAATATTGAGACATATGTCAAGTCCCCCCTTAGACCCCCTTACCTGCCCCATTTGGTGGAATCATAGCCCCATCAATGTTTTCTCCCACCAGTCAACCTTGGAAACTTTCATTATATTCACAATGGTCATGTTTAAATGCCTTTGAAATTGATATGGTAAGTCTACCTCATGGTGTGAAGCAAAAAGTAGTAATGAAAAACACAATTACAATATAAAAAAGATCAAGTTCAAAAGGTTGATACTGAGATATTACATTCCCCTCCTCTTACAATAACATCGTCCTTAGTGTTATTTTCTTTTAAGCAAGGTTCCATGTCTTCATTCTCCGGCTACACTTACAATGGCATTCTCTTCATGGCCACTTTGTATCACTATAGATTATATTGGAAAACAATGTCCAATCATTTGTTTACTATCTTGGAACACTTCTAAGACCTTTAACATTCCAACACATGCCTAAAATAATCAACAAATAAAAAACATGCATTTCATAGCCATTTCAAGGATCAATTATTCCATTCATAATTGAAGCATGTATATTCACAACATAAGATAAATATGCAAATAAACCCAAGTCTTATATGTATGAGATGTATCTACTTCAAATGACTTTCACAGAAAAGACTCAACTCACTATTTTCTTGAACACACCCATTATATATAATGCACTCATGATCTTAACTAACATGTAACATGAATCTCTTACAATAGATTCATTCAAGTCACATCTTCCTTGAAATCACTCACCCTATAAGATTAGGCATTCCCTTCTCTGCTAAACATTCCCTTAGGTGATCCATCATTTTCCAAGGCTTTATTGCACAAGAAGGGCGTAGACTTATATATTCTTACTGCTAGGGCATCCCACTAGATTTATCTAGCATAACATAAAACCTTTCAATGGTGATCAAGGAATATAATAGGGTTCCAATGTCACTACAATGTCATTCTCTCTGTGATTTCTAGCTTCAAGAACCATCATATGTATTTCCTAGACATATCCATCATCTCACCTATATCATATACACAATTTACATGATATATCATCATAATAATTTCAATCACAAATCTTTTGTTTCAAACCTATTTCATATAGAATTCAAATTTCACAAGTATGATATTCTTCTCATAATGTTTGGCTCTTGCATGTGGCAACACCAAGTCTTCATTATGGACTTACACTCATTTCCATATCCAATATAATTCTACTTGTAATATGAAATTTCAATCAACCAAACAATTGTAAGTATTCATGCATATGATCCTTTCATTGTAGCATTTACAACAACCCCATAAGTGATCTTATAATTATAATACACTAATGATTCAATCACTTCCAACTGTATATCACCTGAATTGAAATGAAACTATCATTCATTATATATGCATTACAAACATGCATACACTCAATACAACAAGCATATGTACCAACACAATTCATAATTTTAGGATCATTATTTGTATGATTTCATAGTTTACTTATGCCTATTTTCTCAATTCATCCTCTCATTGAGTCAAACTTACCATAATTCAAGATCATGGGTTTTACCAAGATAGGTTGGAGGACCCAACCAACACCTCTATACATCATCCAAACACTTCCCTATTACTTGTTCGAACATTTAGATACATTCCTTATCCACCGAAACAAAACACCAAAAATATAATTCTTTAGTTCTCTTCAGTGTTGGCAAAGTGGTTCCAGTCCAAAACATTGATTACAAGTAGCAAAACCACTGGATACTTGTGTAGTGCTATATTTGTTTTCCAATTCTTACACACTATGGTATCAAACATGGTTGTCTTGCATGGAATTTGATTTCACATGGTATACAAATTCATAACATGAGTGTAATTACTCATTCAATCTAGTTACTACTATTAACCAACTCAATCATGACATACTAACTCATGAATGCATCACAAAGATTCTAACAATATTTACATATCAGAAGCTTCCTTCCTTTTTCATATCCCACTTGGGTATCAATGAAATACATGCATTTAAACATTATTATAAACATATTAATGAAGATATCAAGTATGACTAAATAAATTCTTACCTAATTCCTTTAAAGTCACATGCTATATTGACATTACTAATTTTCATACTTGCATAGTTTCCATCAACATTCTCGATGTTACCTGATGAACCAATGCCTCATGTGAGCTCATATGATCCCTTAATCAACATATTGATAATAATCCTCTTGTCCTTATACTTTTCATGTGGTTTTATGTCATAAGTAGCTACATTATCAACACCTTCAACTATTCCTAGCCATACAATGAACAACACCCACATCATTTATCCTGCCATACTCATTGCATGTGTCACAACACTTTTAATCAATAAGCAATATCATATATGCACTCTACCGCATGTTATCTTTCAATGTGTCTATTAATGCAAATGTATTCCAACTTTTTTACTCTCTTGTATTTATTAACATTCCCATGCCTTAACTGTTCACACATAACAACTTTCTCAATCTAGAGAAATATAATATAACAATAAGAGATGAGCCATTAAATTATCCCTTCCAATTCCTCTCTACATAGCATGGAATTCCACAACATAGATAATCAACTCCATCACCTTTCTGCCATTCACATAATAAATCATTATCTGTGATATTCACATCCAAGTAGTGATATTTAGTTTATGCACCTAAGCTGTACTTCTTATTTCAAAAGAATACAATTATACTTTAGAAACAAATTAGAGTTTAAGGTGAGAAAAAAAAACTTCCTCATTCCATGTTTGCATTTCTGGCCACATGTTTTATTACTATTGCAATCCAATGATTGGTACATTTGCATCTTCCTATGATGTTTTTCACTTTCTTTTCCTCCCATGGTAATCCAAAATCAAACATGATCTAATCAAGCCTTCAATGACCCATTTTCCAATATGCATGGCATCATGCTCTGCAACTTTCAATACTTGGTTATTTTCCTTGATGCAGTCCACACATCAAAACAATAAAGACAACTTGTAAAGTTGAAATATAATGAAGTATACTCAACATATGAATAATATCTAAATCAAATTTATTGAAATATTCACCATCAAGTAAATTCAAATGAATTATAATCAATCAAATTCAAACTCGACTATTTCTCATAGAAGGCATATTCAAATCCAATCAACCATTATTATAATGATAACATATCATGTCCTTTTAAAAAAATGAATGTTTGTTCATTTACATGTTCACACAATGTGTTATGGGTGGATTGTAGGTACTATATACAAAATTCCCTCTATACTTACTCACCAAAACATGCTTTTTGGTCTAAGTATACTCAAGAGTGGTAGCAATATCAAAATTTTTCCCACAATAAAAAGCATTTACAATTTTTTTTTCTAAACATAATGAAATAGTTTAGAATGATCTTGATAAGCAATCACATACATCAATTCTTTCCTAACTCAACTTTTTACCAACTTTCCCAATTATAGGTCTAATGGCATAATATCATTCAAAGTGGTGGTACTCTTCTACCTTTCAACAAGAGCATAATTAGCCATGGTAATTTCCATGCAATAATTAAACATTACCAAAACAATCCAATTCACATATTTATTTCCTATCTCAAGTGGAGTATCAATCAATAATGACACATCAAATGGTTCTTCACATCCAATGGCTTTACTATCCTATCTACATAATCCTTGTAATGATTTAGCGACAATTCATACCAACTTCAACTCATACTTACAATTACTCTATTTTATGAGAGTTCAGAATCATTCACACAATAGGTTTGAGAGGAATATATAAAGTATGTTTCTCTC
The DNA here is from genome assembly GCA_009831015.1 of Picea engelmannii. Classification (NCBI taxonomy): domain Eukaryota; kingdom Viridiplantae; phylum Streptophyta; class Pinopsida; order Pinales; family Pinaceae; genus Picea; species Picea engelmannii. The sequence goes on along the minus strand of ML789914.1, from coordinate 82,835 downwards.
TTCCAAATGGAAACCATCAACAAGAGAAAATATGCCTTATCCCATGTCATACATAACACTCTTACACACTTTCTATATGATCTTTGCATACTATAATTCATAGTACACAACATAACATAACCTTCAATATGAAGATAATTAGGTAACAATGGCATTACCCAAAACATAATAAGTACAATTTCTTGTTCCATAGTCAAACCCATCCATGCATTCATATCAATAGACATGCATTCAAGTTAAGAGACCTATACAATCCTCTTTGTGAATAACAACTTCACTCTATAGAGTTATTAGCATATGAAAAATACACATTTATATGCCTACATGATCCTCAAGGGTGTTACTGCTAAGTCTCATTAGCAATACCAATATAGCACCAAATATTATTGTTTTAACATCAATTAAACTCTTTCATAATAGTTGTAAGACAAATTCATCTTAGCATTCATATACAACATCATGTATGAAATATATCTTCACTTTTAAGGTATACAATCCTAAGGAATAAGTTAATACCTTTAAAACCATGCATTAAACACCATATACATTGAGCAAAGACAATAATAATCAATAAATAAGGCTCTTATCCTCCCAGGTGAACAACCATTCACTCAAGCCAAAATACCCAGAAATCAATAATGCACAACATTCATATGGTAAATGTTTTCTTGGTGTATAACAACATGTTTGCAAACATTTCTATGCATATTGTGCACAAGTCAAATCATATGCATGCAATTTATATTTGTATCTTTTCATATATCACTCTAGCATTTGTATGAGTCTGATGAATAATATGCCAATAAATGTCAAATGCACACAATGTTGGCATTTGAAAGTATAGTTGTATGCATATATATATTTTAAAACTCTATACCATATATTCCAAATTCATTTCTTATAGACATTATCATACAAGTTACCACCAAACAAAACTCCAAAGGTTCTATAAAATGTGTTAACTGATGTAATGATATAAAAAGGATTATGTCATAAATTGTACACTATTCTCTCTATGTGTAACAAGAATAATTTGTTAGATGATCATAACACCAAAACCACCATCATTCATTCCTTTGATTCCATATAGCCCCTAGTGTTGTAACTTGTCTCTGATACCAATTTGTAACTAATGTAGGAGAATCTTTGGCCTTAATAAATCCACATCAACCAAAAACATTTCAATTTCAAGTTAATAAATTGTAGGGTGAAATAAGTGTTGCAACTCCCATTGCTGCGACACCAGTGTTGTAACATGTGCTGTAACACATTGTTGTAACACAATGTTATAACACTATGATGTAACATAGTGTTGTAACATGTTGTTGCAACATGTTGCTATAACACAATGTTGTAACACAATGATGTAACATGTTTATGCAATATCCATGTTGTAACACCATTGCTACAACACCCATGTTGTAACATATGCTGTAACTCCAGGCGAGTGGAAATTCTGTTAGAGTGTTGCAAAGCATGACTCCACATGTCTTGCAAGTATTTCATGAAAATTGGTGGGCCAACAACGTAATGGAATAAAAATCACTTGAAATGATTGAGGAAATTAACCACTACATTTGTCTAAGTTTCCAATGCACATTTGGAAAAAAATTGAGAATTTGGATCCTTGTAATTGCCTAGCATCCAACATACTTTGGTGGAGGAAAATAAGATATAGCTAGGGGGAAAAAGAGATGGTTTGGTTGCCAAGAAAGAAAAGGAAAAAAAGGAAAAGGAAAAGGAAAAGGAAAAGGAAGAGTTCAGTTTGGAAGGGACAGGAAGCAAGAAAACAAAAGAGGGACATCTGGAGAAGCATAAAGCAGAGGAAGGGATGCCAATTTTGGAGGAACAACTTGGAACAACAAGCACATATCTAGACTTTAAGTTTGAATGAAAACTATGCCAGTTTGGCTGAAAAAATGTTACGAGATTGTGAGAAACAATTTTCTTTCTGGATTAATAAATAATCTTGAGTCCCTATTAAGGGTGTTGTCTCTTGTTTCCATTTTCTTGTGAATCTAATTTCTCTTGGAATTCTTTAAGTTGTTAAATTTATGTTAAAATTGTTAGTTGCTAGTTGTTCACTCTATGGGAAGAAACTTGGTTTTGTAGTTGGTTGAGTACAAGATCTTTAGTGACGACATCAAGTGGTATCATAGCTAGTTTAGATTCTAAGTAGTGAGAAAAAATGATCAGAAGTAAGTTCTATGAATTTTAGTTGACTGAGTGAGGGATGAAAGACAACTTGTAAGGATGATACCATGAAGAGAAAGATCAACATGAGGAGGTTATAGAAACAAAGAATTAGAGGAATTATGAAGGATGATAGAAGAAATGGAAAATAAAAGGCTTGGAGATGCTGAAATGGATTCAGAGTCTGAGGATGAGCTTGAAGAAGAGCGAAATGATGAGGAAGAAGACCCAATAGTATGGTTGATATCTTTTCTGAAAGGAAGAGGTAGTGCAAGGGTGGAAGTTTCATGATACGATGGTAGTTTTAAATCCAAAAATATAATCGACTGGATAGGAGAGCTCAAAATATATTTTGAGTATGAAAATGTTCATGACCCCAATAGGGTTCGATTTTCCATGATCAAGTTAAAGGGTCATGCTACACTTTGGTGGGATATGTTACAAAAATATAGAGTAAACAAACGACATGATAATATTATAACCCAAAGGAAGATGGTGAGAGAAATCAAGGAGAAATTCCTACATGTCTATTACCATTAGAATTTATGCAAACAGGTGCAAAACTAGAGTAAAAAAGAGACATGTGTTCACAAATATATAGAGGAATTTTTCAAACTGTCGCTTATATCATGGATAAAGGAACCAAAATGTCAAAGAGTGTCAAGATATGTAAATGGGTTGAAATATTATATTCAGGATGAGATGAGTACACATTACTTTCATAATGTATATGAGGCCTATCAAGTTGCTTTGAAGGTGGGAGAAAATATTGATAGAATGTTTTGGAAGAAGTTCTGAGGAAAAGGAACTAGAGGCAAGCGTAGAAAAAATGTTGCTAGAAGTAGTGAGAAGGAAGATGAAGCGTCCAACAACTAGAATACAAGAGGAGGAAGTAGCGTTGGAAGAGGCAGAGGATTTAATAGAGGTAAGTATGTGATCACCTATTACATATGAAGAATAGAAGGTAACAAGGCATCGAAACGTCCAGAGAAGAAGAGCATATGAGACAAAATGAAGCCAAAAAATAATTTACCCAGGAAGATGAGGAAAAAATTGTTCACACAACTGTGGAATTAATTCAACAAGAACAAGGAGAAAACTTGTTTTTTCAGAAGAGTACTATTGAAGCTTGAGACAAAGACAATAAAAGAACCTAAGCAAAGGAAGAAAGTTTTTAAAATAAGTGCAAAATTCAGCATAAGTGTTGTCATTTGGTCATAGATGGTGAAAGTACATAAAATTTAGTATCCACATAGGTAATGGATAAATTAAAATTGAAAATTATTCCACATCCAAATCCGTATCAGGTCTCATGGTTGAAAAGAGGACAACAAGTGACTCTGATTGAGTAATGCTTGTTAATGTTTTAGATTGGAAAGTTTAGTGAGCATGCATTTTTTGATATAGTAGAGATGGATTCCTATCACGTACTACTTGGAATACCTTTGTTGTTTGACAAAAAATATTTCTAGGATGGAAGGAAGAATACTTATGAATTTTTAAAAGATGGACAATGGTATAGATTGGAGCCAATGGTGGAGACTGAGTTAAGTGGTAATGATGGAAAAGGAAATGACAACATAAATTTTTGTAGCAGTAGTCACATTATGATGTGTTCAACTAAATAATTTTTGAGAGAACAGAAAAATACCCATTTTTGTTTGGCCTTAATTCCAAGACATGTTTCAGAGAGTGGAAAGATGAGCTCTATGCCACCGGAAATTAAATATTTTTTGAATGAATTTCAAGAGATTGTTGGAGATTATTTACCAATAGGTTTACTTCCCTTAAGAAGTATATCAAATTAGATTGATTTGATACCGGGATCAAGTCTTCCGAATAAATGTTCTTATCTAATGACTCCAATAGAGAGTGAAGAGGTGAATAGGAATGTATAGGAGTTGTTTGATAGAGGAATGATCCGAGAGAGTTTAATTCCCTGTGTTGTACCTACAATGTTGACACCAAAGAAGGGGGATTGGACGGAGAATGTGTACTATCAACAAGATTAATATTGAGTACATGTTTCCCTTACCAAGGATGGATGGCCTCATTGATTGTTTGAGTGGAATCAAGTGCTTTTCAAAGATTGATTTGAAGAGTGGGTATCATTAGATTTAGATAAGGGAACGTGATGAACGGAAGATAGGATGGGTTTTTTGAGTGGCTAGTCATGCCATTTGGGATAACCAATACCCCTATCATATTCATGAGAGTTATGAATGGAGTTTTGAAACCATTTTTGGGAAAGTTTGTTTTCATGTATCTAGATGACATTTTTCGTTTCAGTAAAAACAAATAAGAGAATTTGGAGCATGTGAGAAAGGTGTTATAGTGGTTGAAGGAAGAAAAATGTTGACAAATTTGAAGAAATGTACGTTTCTGAAGGAGGATTTAGTGTACTTGGGATTTGTGATTTCCAATGAAGGCTTGAAGATGGATTTCAAAAAGGTAAAGGATATTTTGGAGTGGCCAAAACCAAGATGTACATTTGTTGTGAGAATTTTCCATGGTTTGGCGAGCTCCTGCATGAAATTTATTTGAAATTTCAACGAGATTTGTGCACCACTTACTGAATGCGTGAAAATAAGATTTTCAAGTGGACAACAACAATCATGAAGTCATTTTAATAATTGAAGAACAAATTAATTGAACAACCAATTTTGGCACTTCCATATTTCAATAAAGTGTTTCAAGTGGACTGTGATGCAGGTGGTTCAACAATTAGAGTAATTTTGAGCCAAGAAGGAAGGATGATTGCATTCTTCAATGAGAAATTGAATGATGATACTAATAAGTACTCTTTTTATGATCAATAATTTCATGAGTTTGTACAAGCTTTGAAGAAATTATGACCTTACTTGCTACCGAAGGAGTTTGTTTCATTTACTGATCATAAGTCATTACAGTACATCAATAGTCAAGGTAAGTTAAATAAAAAACATTCCAAATGGGTAGAATTTTTGCAAATTTACTCTTTTCTTTTGAAGCATAGGTCTGGAAAGTTGAATAAAGCCGGAGAACAATGCTTCTAAATACTTTGTCAGTTGAAGTTGTTGGGTTAGAATGTATGAAAGAGTTGTATGCAGAAGATGCATATTTTGTAGAGGCTTGGAAAGCATGCAAAGCACCTTGGAGCATTGATAGGATACCTCCTTTGGATTTTCATATTCAAGAAGGTTTCTTGTTCAAGAACTAAAGTTTGTGCATTCCATAGAGCTCATTGCTGCTGAATATTATTACAGAGCTGCATAGAGGAGGTTTGGGTGGACATTTTGGAGTTGGTAAGGCCACAACATTGGTAAATGAAAGATACTTTTGGCCTAGCATCAACAAGGATGTGAAATTTTTTGTTGAGTGATGTAGAATTTTCCAAGTAGAAAAAGGAAAGAGTCAAAATATAGGGTTATATACACCACTTTTGATACTCGAGAGACCATGGGAAGATATAAGTATGGAATTCAATTTGGGACTTCCTAAAATGTGAAGTGGTCATGATTATGTGATAGTTGTAGTAGACATGTTTCCAAATATGACACATTTCATACCATGAAAGAAGATCAATGACGCTACTAAAGTGGTTATTTTATTTTTCAAAGAGATTGTGTGGTTACATGGACTGCCAAGAAGTATCACTTTTGAAAGGGATATGATATTTCTTGGTCAGTTTTGGAGGATAGTTTGGAAGAAGATGGGTTTCAATTTGTTGTACAGTTTTTCATATCATCCAAAAATGGATGGAAATATTGGGGTGGCTAACCAAATTCTTGGGAATTTATTGAGAAGTTTGAGTGGAGAGAAGCCAGGGAAATGGGATTTGGTCTTGACCCAGGATGGCTTTGCTTACAATGATTCCATTAATAGATCTGTGGGAAAGAGTCCATTTCATATTGTTTATGGAAGATCACTGAAATGATTTTTTGATTTGGTTAAGTTTGCAAATATGGTGGACAAAAGGAGTTCCAATGCAAGTGAATTTGTAGAAAGAATACATGAAATGTATGAGTAGGTTAAGAGAAAGCTATGACAAAACAATATCATATATAAATATGGAGCAGATTTGTGAACAAGACAAAAGGTTTTTGACAAAGGAGAGATGGTAATGGCACACTTGTGGAAAGAAATATTTCCCAAAGGTACGTATAGTAAACTAAATTACAAGAAAATTGGACCATTCGAATTTTGAGAAAAATTTCTGATAATGCGTATATGTTAGAGTTGCTGGAAGATTTTGACATTTCTCCAATATTCAATGTGGTCGAATTGTATGAGTTTCATGAGGGAGTATAAAATGATGAAGAAAATACTCCAGTTGAATGAAAGAAATAGCCACCTATTAAACTGGTCGAATAATTAAAGAAAATATTGGCGAAGAGGGTTAGCAAGAGGACCTATAATAAAGAATATTACAAATATCTAGTTAAGTGGAGAAACAATAGTTCCGAAGATGCATATTGGGTTTATGAAAATTAGCTAGAACACCTACGAGGATGTTCATCCTCTATATAATCTACACTTATATCCACATGAGCTAGGGCTTATGTTTTTCTTACCAAGGGTGTCTAATGCAGGAGCATTTTTGTCCTTAAGAAATCCGCATCAACCAAAAACATTTCAATTTCAAGTTAATAAATTGTAGGGAGAAATAAGTGATGAAAATACCATTGCTTTGATGTTGTAACACATTGCTGTAACATAGTGTTGTAACATGTTGCTGCAACACAGTGCTATAAAACTATGCTGTAACACATTGTTGCAAGACAATGTTGTAACACATTGCTGTAACATAGTGTTGTAACATATTGCTGTAACACATTTATATAACATAGTGTTGTAAGACGTTGTTGCAACACCCATGCTGTAACACCATTGTTGCAACACCCGTGTTGTAACACATGTTATTGCAACATCAACGTTGTAACTCCAAGCGAGTGTAAATTTTGTTAGAGTGTTGCAAATCATGACTCCACGTGTCTTGCAATTATTTCATTACAATTGGTGGGCCAAATGCATGATGTAAGAAAAATCACTTGAAATGATTGAGGAAATTAACCTCTACAAATGTCAAACTTTCCAACACACATTTGGAAAACAATTAAGAATTTGGATGATTGTAATTGCCCAACATCGAACACATTTTTGTGGAGGAAAACAAGAAATGATTGGGGGAAAAAACAGATGGTTCAATTTCCAAGAAAGAAAAGGAAAAAAAAAGGAAAAGGAAGAGTTCAATTCAGAAGGGATAGGAAGCAAGAAAATAGAAGAGGGATGTCTACAGAAGGATAAACCAAAGGAAGGACTTCCAGTTTTTGGAGGAACAACTTGGAACAATGAGCTGTAATATCCCTAGGTCGAACCCAATTGTAAATGTAAATGAAAATGTACTTAAGATGGTGATTTGTTTGATATCATTTTGTGTGCACCGTTCATGGCATAGTGTGTGCATTTATTGCATAGTAAAATGATGAAGTGTGCACATTCTAGGATACCGTGCGTAGCAACTTAAGTGTGCGCGATCTTGAGGCAAGAGAGCCTTTGTGTATATGTTGTGTTTTATAGGTTGGTGAGACAATTTTGTGATGATTAGGCCGGAGAGCCTAGATGCTAAAGGCTAGTGAGCCTATTTTTGTATATGTCTCATCATTAATATCAAATACATCACTGCGTGCAAACCGACCATGATAAAAGAGTATGGGGGACTAAACTCCACTAGTTAGGGAAAGGGGGGGATAAAAGTTAAGAAAAAGGGCTAAGCTAGGGAGCTTAAGCCAAAAAGGAATATTATATTAATATTTCTTAAGTACAAAGAATGGATAATTATTTTATCCTAAGTTCTAAGGTTGGGGACAAGTGGGCCAAATTAGCTCCCAACATGACAAGTGTCAAGTTGGGGACATGCATACATATAGTTTGGACTTAGTTTATTTTCTTATCATTCCTTCCATCAGTCAGTCAATCATTGACACACTCATTGAGCTATCCTCCATACCTTCCTATCACTGTACTTGAACCTGTATCCATAACCATACCTGTTTGTGTAGCTGGTTAGCTTGGGAGTTGTAATGAAGAAGCGGGTTGTCAGGCCCATGGGATATTGAAGAGGCGGGTTATCAGGCCCGTGAGCAATCTCTCTAGGTGAGATAATTGTTGGGAATTGATTTCCCAAAGGTGCTACACTACAACTACAGGGTTGTGATACTTCCTGGGGTAGGACAGACATGTGGGGAATGAGGGACTGTAGTCTATTAGTTTGAGTAGGCACATGTGAGAGATTCTTTAGTGTTGTATGAGACCCGTTAGCCTAGTTAGGAACCCCTTTACTCGGGTGGAGTTTAGTCCCAGCTCGAGGGTGACCCACTGCTGAGAGTGTCGATCAGTGTGGTCTAAGGCTGGGAGGTTTGTGGAAGGTGTGCACACAGTTGGTGATATTCTTACCAAGATAAGTGTCAATTGTGTGATAAATTACATGTTGCATTACTATTTACGTGTTTATTTTGACGGGTTTATCCCATGTGTTGTTATAACTGTCTTTATATTTATGGGTATTGCTTATATATGTTGCATGTATATGTTTACTATTATTTCAGTATGAATACGTGCATTTACAAAATGTATTTGTCTATTTACATTTTATATATAAAGTTTCAGAAGAGTTCTGTGTGTATATGTTTAATTGCATGCAGTTCGAAAAATTTATGTGGCATAGCTCAATTGGATACTGGGTATGTTACAATATGTTGAGTAGAGAACAAAAGTGTTTTATGGAGTAGCATGCCCCAACATGGGTGGCCGAGGATGTTACAATATGGTATCATAGCTTCAATTTTCAACACTGAGCCTGGATAGGCTGAACAAGTTGAGTTGAAGTGAAATTTCACAGAGGATTGATTTCAAGTTGCAGAGCGTCCATGGTAAAAATTAGAAGCAATTGCGTGGATTTGGGAAAAGCCCCAATTTTGGTTGTTAAAATCATGAGAAAATTGAGAAATTTGGCCAAGTGAGGTTGAACTGGTGTTATTGGGGTGAAAATGAACAAATTTCATAGTTGCAGAATGTCTATGGTAGAAATTGGGAAAAAGTTAAGCAAAAGCCCCAATTTCTGCAACATAATTCACGAGGAATTGATGCGCATAAAAATGAATGTGCATAGGTGGGCGCACTAAAAATGCATGTTGCGCAGTAAAAATATTGTGATATGTAAAAATTGGGCATTGCACGAAAAAATATTGGCGTGCAGGCACGCACGCTAAATTTTGATGTCGCGCAGAAAATGTTGGTGTGCGGGTGCGCATGCTAAATTTAGCATTGCGTAGTGCGGATTGAGTGGCACATGCGTAATAATGGACTGCAGAGTGCATACGCATAATAAGGTGCACGCAGTGTGCACACACATAATAATGATGCACATGGTGTGCGCAGTAATGGCAGAGCATAGAGGAATTTGGTGCGCGTGCAATGTGGGTTTATGCTGTTGCGCGACAATTTAATTAATGGTGCACAGTGGGGGCATACTAAACTTTGGCATGGTGCAACACGTAGAGTAAAATGCGTGCGAAGTATTAGTGTGTGTCACATAAATGGACCGCATCAGGTATTAGTGCAAGAACCAGAATTTTGTGCTGTGGATATTGGTGTGCGACACAAAAGTAGTGCGCACTAGTTATTGGTGCGACAGAGAAGTGATGCACAATGGTTATAGGTGCGCGGAGCACGATTTACCTTGTGGTGTTGTTGCGCATGCTAAATATGGGTGTACAGTTTGAAATTTGTGTGCGTGAAGTCGTTTGGAGGGTGAACAACAGTGGAAAATGAACGAATTTCCACAACATTTTATACTGTTTGAATGTCATCTTTTTGTAGCGCGTTTTTGAGGCCCTTAAGAGTATTTTTAGCAACTCAAAAACCACGAGAACAGAGTGTGCCAAAGAAAACTTTGTCTTTGTAGCTCAAATAAAATATCTTGGAGAGATCTTTCTAATGGTGTAAACCTTTCGTCAAATGGGAGCTTTTATGAGAAAGTTACAACACAAACAATGGAGGGTAAATTTTAAGACCCAACTAACTTCAAAGAGCCATAACTTTCTTCTTCGGAATCAGAATGAGGCACAGGAGAAGTCAATGGAAATATATTGAACCATAGAAGACATTCCTAGAGATGAATTAAATTTTTGGGCATGTTAAAAATGTTTAATATGGAAAAGAAGGTACCTGTATCATTCCAGGCCAAAAACAYGAATTTACCTAGAACTTCAGCAGGCTGTAACTAGCAGCCCATAACCCAAAAGAGGTGAAAATTGGACAGACTGTCCAAAATATATATATGAAGAAACCCAATTGAGCTCTTACGGAAAMTCCAACGGAGTAGGTGCAAAAATGCATAATTACAACGCAAAGTTGCRCTAAGTTGAAGTGTGAACAAAAAAAAATTAATGGACAATTTTTAAATAACCATAACTTTCTGCTCAAGATTCAGAATTGAGCATAGGAGYAGGCRTTGGAAAGGTGTTGGAAAATAKAATATAATTATTCACCTAGAAAATTGATCTGTGAAGTCCATTTTTCAAGAAATCTGAAGAAAGAATTCTGATATATTATTGAACCAGAATGGTTCATATTTTTCATGGAATTGTTGAGTCAGTTAACCTGACAAAKTTTTGTTGTCTAGAGATTYTGCAGAGATAACAACAACTAGATTAGATCAGGATCAACAMAGATTCTAGAGGAATGGAAGAGGCACATGGGACATACATMTAGGAATATGATATCAGAGGGATGGATGTCTATTTGGGCATTGAAGGAACAAACTCCAATGGACATGGAGACATAAGGGATGAAAACATGAATATGGTAGAGACCATTAAAAATTTGCAGAAGGATGTCCAAATCCATAAAGCTGATAATGAAAGTCTTATGAGAGCCAAGGAGAAACAAGAGGACTTCAACATGAAGTTAATGCAGAGCTTGAACATAATAAAAAATAAATTGGATAAGGAGAGTGGCTCAAGCAAATCAGGAAGTCACAAGTCTCCTGATAAGAAAAGAAGAGCAAGAAGTGTTAGTAGACATCATCATCACTCCCCGAGGCATTCCAATAAGAGAGCACAGAAAAACTCAGGTCCATCCCCTATCAGGAAGCATAATAAGTTTGGAGTGGATGATCTACGAGGAGAAATTAACAAAATCAAACCTCCTACATTTGATGGTGAACACAAGAAGGATGAAGATGCAAAGACATGGCTGCTGGGCATGAGAAAGTATTTTTGATTTCATAATTATTCTTCTCATGCAGAAGGAAGAATTTCCATCTATCAACTCAAGGGAAAGGAATCCATATGGTGGGATAAACTTGTGCAGGTGCAACACATTAAAGAGAAAAGTGTTCCTTGGAGGGAATTCAAGAAGTATTTTGAAAATAAATACTTGACTAAGAGATACTATGACAAGAAAATGAAAGAGTTCTTTGAACTCATGCTTGGGAGTATGACCATAAATGAATATGAGAGAAGGTTTTTAGAACTACTGAATTATGTTTCTTTCATCAAGGATGAGACAGTTAAGATTCAAAGGTATTTGAGTGGATTTCCATCATTCATCAGTGAAAAATTACAACACAATGATCCCAAGACATTGGAGGAGACCATAAGGCGAGCTAAATGCCTATATGATCAACAAAAAGCAAGTCCAACTTTCCAAAAAGCTTGGGAAGACAAAAATAAATTCAAGATGGATCAGAGGAAGAAGGGAACTAAGCCACCATTCTTCAAAAATAATCCTTAGGGACAACCAACTTCTAGATAACCTCGAATGATTGATATAGGGGGTCAAAGGCCAAGACAACCACCTATTCAATGTTGGGGTTGTAAAGGAGATCATATGTTCAAAGATTATCCCCACATAGGTGAAAAAGTGAGGACTGTTCACAATGTACAATAAGATGAAACAATGGAGGACATGGGAAGAAATCTACCAAGGATATATGAAGCCCTGGACAACAAACAAGAAGAGTATCAATCACATATGATTGAAGTGGAAGGTATGATCAACAACCAAACCATTGCTATTTTAATTGATTCAAGAGCTAGTCATAGTTATATAGATCTTAAGATGGTGGAAAGTTTTCATTTTCCAAGAAGAAAGAATGAAAAATGTTGGTTGGTGCAGCTGGCTATCAGAGCCAAAAGAAAAGTTAATGAGATGGTTAAGTCATGTCTTATGGACATGAATGGACTGAACACCAGGGTAGATTTGAACATCTTTCCTTTAGGTTCCTATGACTGTCTAATTGGGATGGATTGGTTGGACCAACATCATTCTATCCTAGACTGTCATAACAAGACATTTAATTTCTTGGATGAGGAAGGGAACCTAAGGAAAGTGTAGGGAATTCCCAAGGCAGTAACCATCCGATAAATTTCAGCATTGCAACTAAAGAAATTTTACAGAAAAGGGTTTCAAATATTTGAAGCTCATATGGAAGAGACACCTAAAGATAAGGTGCCAAATTTGGAAGATTATGCAGTCCTACAAGAGTTTGAAGATGTGTTTAAGGAAATACTAAGATTGCCCCCTAAAAGAGACATTGATTTCTCCATAGATTTGATGCTTGGAGCAGCTCTAGTGTCAAAGACTCCTTACAGAATGAGTACACCAGAGCTGAAGGAGTTACAAATGCAGCTTGAAGAACTTTTGAAGAAGGGGTATATACGCCCAAGTGTGTCACCTTGAGGTGCCCCAGTCTTGTTCATGAAGAAGAAATATGGGACATTAATATTTTGCATTGATTTCAGACAGTTGAATAAAGTGACTGTAAAGAACAAGTATCCTCTGCCAAGGATTGATGATCTCTTTGATCAATTGAAGGATGCAAATATATTTTCAAAGATAGATCTCAAGTCAGGATACCATCAAGTAAGGATTAAGGAGGAATATATCAGTAAGACCGCCTTCATGACAAGGTATGGTCATTATGAGTTCATAGTGGTTCCATTTGGGTTGTCAAATTCACCAGCTGTTTTCATGTGCTTAATGAATGGTGTTTTCCGAGAATATTTAGACAATTTTGTCATTGTCTTTTTGGATGACATCCTTGTATATTCCAAGTCAGAAGAAGATCATGAGAATCATTTGAGGATGGTGTTGCAAGTATTAAGGGAGCATCAGTTGTATGCCAAATTGAGCAAGTACTCATTTTATCAGAAGCAAATTCATTGTTTGGGTCATATCATTTCGAAGGATGGGATAATAGTGGATCCTGAGAATATAGAAGCCATTAGAGAATGGTTAGCGCCAAAGAATGTGACAAAGGTTAAATCATTCATGGACCTTGTAGGATACTATAGGATATTTATTGAAGGATTCTCAAATATTGCACACTCAATCACTTCCTTACAAATGAAGGGTGTGAAGTTTCAGTGGACATTGGATTGTGAAAAGAGTTTCCAACACTTGAAACAATTATTAATAAGTGATCCAATACTAAGGATTGGAGACCCAAATAAAGACTTCATTGTATGCATAGATGCATGTAAAGAAGGACTTGGTGGAGTCCTCATTCAAAATGGGTTTGTTATGTGTTATGAATCAAGGAAGTTGAAGGAGCATGGAAGACACTATGCCACTCATGATTTGGAGTTGGCAGCCATAGTGCATGCCTTGAGGAAATGGAGACACTACCTCATGGGGAAAATGTTTGAGCTGAGGACATACCATAATGTTCTAAAATACTTATTTGATCAACCAACTCTAAATGCTAGGCAAAACATATGGTTAAAATTTCTAAGTGACTATGACTTTGATATAAAGCATATCAAGGGGAAAGAGAACAAAGTGGCTGATGCACTCAACAAAAGAGTGCATGAGTTGCATGCTACAATCATTAGCATGTACCAATAAGATTTGAAAGACAAAATTTTGGAGGTTGCAAATTTAGATTTGCAATACAAAGAATTAGTGGAAAAATTACAAGAAGGTAATTTGCAACAAAAAGTTGAAGAATATAAGCTAGATAATGATGAAATTCTCATGTACAGGGGTAGAATTTATGTACCAAATTCTCATGAATTGAAAAATCTGATATTGAGAGAAATGCATAATGTACCTTATGCTGGGCACCCAGGTTATCAGAAAACTATTGCAGCTGTCAAGAGCCAATATTATTGGCCAGACATGAAGAAAGAAGTTGTAGATTTTATTGCCAAATGTTTGGAATGTCAAAAGGTAAAAGCTGAGCATCAACACCCAGCTAGTTTGCTACAACCGTTACCCATTCCTGAGTGGAAATGGGAAGTTGTAACAATGGATTTCATCACCAAACTGCCTAGAACAAACAAACAAAATGATTCTATCATGGTAGTGGTGGATAAGCTTACTAAAGCTACCCATTTTATTCCAGTTAAGCTCACTCACAAGGAAACCAACATTACTGATGTTTATGTGAGAGAAATTACTTGATTACATGGCATACCCAAGACAATTGTGTCTGACAAAGATCCAAAATTTACCTCAAATTTTTGGAAGGGATTATTTAATGGATTTGGAACAAATTTGAATTTTAGCACAACTTATCATCCAGAATCAGATGGACAAACAAAGAGGGTGAATCAAGTGATTGAGGATATGTTGAGGATGTATGTAATGGATAAACCATCAAAATGGGAAGACTACCTACACTTGGAAGAGTTTGCTTATAACAATGGGTACCAAACATCTCTAAAGATGAGCCCATTTGAGTAAGTTTATGGCAGAAAATGCAACACACCGGTAGTATGGGATAACCCAACAGATAGAGAAGTGGTTGGGCCATATTTGCTCAAGGAAATGGAGGATAAAATGTTTAAAATAAAGCAAAATTTAAAGGCTTCCCAAGACAGGCATAAAAACTATGTTGATAAGGGCAGAACTCATAGGGAATTTAAAGTTGGAGACCATGTATTCTTGAAAGTGAAGGCCAACAAAAGTTCCCTAAAGTTGGGAAATTGTTCAAAGTTGGAAGCTCGCTATTGTGGGCCATTTGAAATCCTAGAGAGGATCGGTCCAGTAGCTTATATGATTGCATTTCCTGCATCTATGTCTGTTCATAATGTATTCCATGTATCATTGCTCAAGAAATATATTCTTGATGCTAATCATGTTATTGATGGGAATGTGATTTAGGTGGAGAAATAAGGCACTTTCCAAGTGCATCCAGTACGCATTCTGGACCGAAAAATCAAACATCTCCAGAATTGAGCCATAGGTATTGTAAAGGTCCAATGGACCTAGTACGGTCCCGAGGACACTACTTAGGAGCATGAGGATGCAATGCGGGAAGAATACCCGCATCGTTTTGAGGATTTTTGAATTTTTTGTTTGTATATGTGTACATAATTCACCGAGGACAGTGCATAAATAAGGGGAGGGGATTGTAATATCCCTAGGCCGAACCCAATTGTAAATGTAAATGAAAATGTACTTAAGATGGTGAACTATTTGATATCATTTTGTATGCACCTTTCATGGCATAGTGCATAGTAAAATGATGAAGTGTGCACATTCAAGATATTGCACGCAACAACTTAAGTGCGCACGATCTTGAGGCTAGAGAGACTTTGTGTATATGCTGTGTTTTATAGGCTGGTGAGCCAGTTTTTTGATGATTACGCTGGAGAGCCTAGATACTAAAGGCCAGCGAGCCTATTTGTTTTATATGTATCATCATTAATATAAAATACATCGTTGCATGCATACCGACCACGATAAAAGAGTATGGGGGACTAAACTCCACTAGTTAGGGAAAAGGGGGGCTAAAAGTTAAGAAAAAGGGCTAATCTAGGGAGCTTAAGCCAACAAGGAATATTATATTAATATTTCTTAAGTATAAAGTATGGATAATTATTTTATCCTAAGTTCTAAGGTTGGGGACAAGTGGGCCAAAGTAGCTCCCAACATGACATGTGTCAAGTTGGGGACATGCATACATATAGTTTGGACTTAGTTCATTTTCCTATCATTCCTTCCATCTGTCAGTAAATCATTGACACACTCATTGAGCTATCCTCCATACCTTCCTGTCACTGTACCTGAACCTATATCCATAACCATACCTGTTTGTGTAGCTGGTTAGCTTGGGAGATGGACTAAAGAAGTGGCTTGTCAGGGCCGTGAGCAATATCTCTGGGTGAGATAATTGTTGGGAATTGATTTCCTAAAGGTGATAAACTATAGCTACAAGGCTCTGAGACTTCCTATTCGACCTGTTGTTGAAGCCCAAAAATGAAGTGGGGCAGCTGAAGGTCTGTTGAGCAGAGAAGGGGCACACTTCCTAGAGTGGAACAAGCATGTGGGGAATGAGGGATTGTAGGATGTTAGTTTGAGTAGGCACCTGTGACAGAGTCTTTCCTGTTGTTTGAGACCCATTAGCCTAGTTGGGAACCCCTTTAACCGGGTGGATTTTAGTCCCATCTTGGGGGTGACCCATTGCTGAGAGTGATGAGTAGTGCAGTCTAAGGCTGTGAGGTTCGTGGAAGGTCTGCATGCATTTGGTGATATTCTTACCAAGATAAGTGTCAATTGTGTGATAAATTACATGCTGCATTATTATGTACGTGTTTATTTTTATGGGTTTATCCTATGTGTGGTTATAACTGTATTTATATTTATGGGTATTTCCTGTATATGCTGAATGTATATGTTTAATATTATTTCAGTATGAATCTGTGCATTTACAGAATGTATTTGTCTGTTTACATTCTATATATAAAGTTCCACAACAGTTCTATGTGTATATGTTTAATTGCATGCAGTTCGAAAAATTTATGTGGCATAGCTCATTTGGATACTGGGTATGTTACAATATTTTGAGTAGAGAACATAAACATTTTCTGGAGTAGCATGCCCCGACATGGGTGGCTGGGGATGTTACATGAGCACACCTTCAAAAATTGAGTTTGAATGAAAGTTGTGCCATATTGGCT
>ML789914.1:46247-64973 GCA_009831015.1 Picea engelmannii | reverse complement strand
GCTAAAAAATATAAGGAAAATGTGAGAAACAATTTTATGTACGGTTTAATAAATAATCTTGAGTCCCTGTTAAGGATGTTGTCTCTTGTTTCCATTTTCATGTGAATGTAATTTATCTTAGCATTCTTTCAATTGTTAAATTTCTATGAAAATTGTTAGCTGTTAGTTGTGCATTCCATGGGAAGAAACCTCGTTCCGTAGTTGGCTAAGTACAAGATCGAGGGTGATTGTATCAGTAACATATCTTCATTCTTAATATAAAAAACATGGTCCATTGGTCTAATATTTCATTGATGGTAGTAGTATGTAAATCAAAGTACACACATTAAGACCATTTACAACATAATAACCCTTGTTCTTAATTACTATGATAGATTTTGGCATTACAACAGTCGACATAAGGTCAAGCTTTCCATATTTAAATGCAACGTCTATATTGTAATTTCTCTAGACAACAAAATCAAGTTGAATATCCCAATTTAATAAGAACTAGCACTTCACAATTTTCCGCATGATACATTTTCAATATGGTGCAACTTAAACATAGATATCATAACCAAATTAAAAAAGCATAAGAAAATGATTCACATACTGATTCTATTTCATAAGTTCATCAATCATCTCAACTCATCGATTTACTAGAATCTCATAGATAAAGGTCTTGTTCTCTCCAAAAGAGGACAGTCCTAGGGTTTAGGGTTAAGGTCCTTAAGGTCTTGCATATAACACCTTCTCCCTTGATTATAAGTGTGATTCCATAATCCTTAGGGTCATATTAAAAATAAGAAAATGATGTTTTTTAATCTACATGTTTCTTACCTCATTATTCACTAATACATGATTATACATAAAAGGAAATCAAAATATTGATACCAAAACATGACACAATCCATCATACAACAGAGGTGAATTCCTCACAATAATATTCAAAATGATTTACAATAGTTACACAATAATATATGCATAGGTTTCATATAATTTCAAGAATATGGGGGATCTAACCTCCTCCTTCTTTCAAGAGGAAAATGTAAGAGTAAATGATCTGTAAACTATCATGGATATTCCATTGGAAAATTCATCACAATGGGTCTAATAAAATATTGAAATCTTTACTATGAAGGTTAATTTCCTTTAGATCTCATATTTGATTACCGATTTTTTTCTTAAAATGTATGAAATAGTCAAAATGTGAAAAATAGAGAGTAAAAATAAATTCAGACACAAGCCATCCATAAATAAACACAATATATAATCTGGGAAACCAAATATATGAGAAAACCCAACTAGAAGGTGAGGTTGCACTGCCCTCTTTCCTTGAAATGCAAGTACAAATAAAGAGGCACTCTCTATGGAGTTTCCTTTGACACTGTGACTTGTATGACTACTATAAAACCTATCATCCTATGTTGTCCTCACAAAATTCCACTCTCAATTGTTACAATCAACTATGGAACAAGATACAATGCAAAATAATGGAACCCCCTCTCCCCCTACTGGACCAATATTTAACATAGCCCGATAACCATATAGGGGTAGGGTTTTGACTTCCTCAACCCTCAATTGTGATAAGGTTTTGGAACTTCTATAATATTCTTGAAATTCCATATGTGGCTATCCACATATTTTTGAGTAATGGGGGATGATGTGGCATTCTTTTATCCCATGGTGGTCAACATGGTAGGTCAACTTGTGAGAGACATAAATTTTTCATACAAGCTTTGTTTGACATGATGTTTTCACCATTGGAAAGGTCTTGATGTGTGAATAGTGTCACAAAGACCGAGATGGTTTTGGGAAAATTTGGACCCCCAAAAATGTCATTTGATGCCTCAAATGGCTCAAGAATGTTTCAAACCCTAATTTTCCAAACTGGCACTTGATGTTAAAATGATCTTGCAAGCTAATTTCCCCAAATGTTTCTACTATGAGAGCACCGAGATAGATAAAAAATAATATAATAATATAATAATATAATAATATAATATAGATTATACATCCCCATTTAGGGAGGATTTTGGTCCCCAAAATATTTACTAAATGAGGTGAGGAAAGTTTTCATTTACCTTCTCCTTGGAGTACCACTTTTCTTTGCTTGGAAGTTGTCCCTTCAACTCAATATTCCAAAGGTCATGCTACCCTTGTCTTGTAGTTATGATCCTGTTCTGCAAAACTTTGTCCTCTTCCAACTCTTCCTGAGCATCTAGTGTTAATTACTCTATGGAAGGTAGGACCTATTCCTCCTCTTGATCTAACATGGAAGGATCATAGAGTTTGAGATTCTCCACATTCACTACTGAGTAAATGTGCATCTGTGGGGGTAGATCGAGTCTGTAGGAATTGTCTCCCACCTTATCTAATATCTAGAAAGTTCCATACCGAAAATACTTGATCTTCTTACCAGGACCCTATAGTCTTTCCTTGTTTAAGTGTAAGAAGACACTATCTCCCACTTTGAATGACTTCTCAGTTCTGTGTTGATCATGTCTGGCATTGTATTTTTCCTATGACTTCTTCAACATATCCTGTACTTTCAAATGGATCTACCTAATCTTCTCAATTTTTTTTTTTCTCACAATGCATCTCTTGTGAGGTTCTCCCTCACTCCTGCTTTCTGTCCATATACAACATCCAATGGTGAAGGTGGAAAATAATCAAAGCAAGTTTCAAAAGGTGACTTACCAGTAGAAGTGTGAATTGCTCTACAATAAGAGTGTTGTATGTAGATCATATTTTCATCCCAAGTCTTCATATGCTTTTGATTGTAACCCCTAAAAAGATGCACCAAAGTCATGTTGACGACTTCTATTTTCCTATTTGTCTATGGATGGAATGTTGTAAACCTCCTCAACTTAGTTTCCATCTTCTCCCACAATATAGTCCAAAATGTACTGACAAAATCTGGTATCCCTGTCTGAGATGATACTCCCTTGTATCCCAAAGTGCATCCAAACCTGTTCAAAGAACATGTTTGTTGCTTCTTGTCTTTTGATGGTAATTTTACAAGGCATGGGAATGCACATCTTGTTGAAACTATCAACTACCATAAATAAATAGTCATGTACCTTCCTGGTTGTTGGTAAACCTCCCACAAAATCCATGGAAATGATTTCCAAGGTTGAGTGGGTACATGTAAGGGATGGTATAGACCTTGATTCTTGTTACTTGGCTTGCTGGTACAACAAAGTATACATCCTCTAATATACTGTGCTACATCTTATTGAATTCTATGCCAGTACATATACCTCTGTAAGTTGGAAAATATCTTCCCAACACCAAAATGTACTGCAACCTTAGAGGTGTGAGCCTCTTTGATAAGTTGCAGTCGTTCACCTTTAGGGACACAATGCTTGTTGAGCTTGTAAAGTAAATCATTTTGAAAATGATAGTCAACTTTTCTATCACCTTATTCTATATGAGTTTGTCCTTGTAGCCACTGAAACACCTCATTGAAGTCCCCATGTTCTGTGTATGGATCTCTATATGCATCATGGGTAAAAGGATTCATGTGCATCAAAGTTTACAAAGATATAATAATGGATGTGGGTGGAATTGAAATCATGTTTGCCAACTTATTTGTGTTTCCATTCTTATACTTGATGACTAGATGAAATTGCTGTAAAAATGCCATCCACTTGTAATGTCTGGTTTGCTGTAGCTTACTCTAGGCTTGAAAATATTGTAGCGAATAGTGATATGTGTGGATGATGGTCTCCTAGCCCATCAGATAGTGTTTCCACTTCTTGATAGCTTCAACCAAGGAATATATTTCCTTGTCATAGGTAGGGTAGTGGAGAACTCCCCATGAAATATTTTAGAATGATAGCATGCATGCCTTCCTCCTTGCATTAAAATTTCTCCCATGGAATATCCACTTGCATCTATCTCCTATTTGAAAGGATTTTCCAAGTTTGGTAATGCGAGAACTAGTGCTTGACCGATCTTTCTTTTTATATCATCAAAATCCTTTTTTTGATTCTTCCCCTGCTGTAAACTCTTACCACTCGCTATTATGGCATGGAGTGGTGCAACTACTGATGAAAATGAATATATGAACTTTTGAAAGTATGATGCTTCCCCCAAAAAAATCCTAACTTCAATGACATTTGTAGGAGCTAGCCATTTCATGATGGCAAACATCTTTGTGGGATCTATCTTGATCTCCCTTCCATTGATCACATACCCCAAATACACTAAAGAATACTGAGAAAACTCATGTTTCTTGAGGTTATCCAACAAATGGTGATTCTTCAAAGTCTCTAACACTTGCATGAGATGTGATATGTTCTCCTCCCAAGTAACACTATAAACCAATATATAATCCAAATAGACTATAACAAATGAATCTAGATATGGACATAGTACATCATTCATTAGTGTCATAAATGTAGCTGGTGCATTACATAAACCAAATGGCATGACCAAATATTCATACAAACCTTACCTTGTCTTAAAGGAAATATTATAGGTTTGTTATTCCTTGATGTGTAACTAGTGGTATCCCAATTTGAGATCCAACTTGGTGAAATATTTTGCATGCTGCAACTAATCTAAAAGATCATTGATCCTGGGAAAAAGATACCGATTTTTTAGTGTAATCTTGTTCAATTATCTATAGTCGATACATATTCTCCAAGTACCATCCTTCTTTAGTACAATTATGATAGTTGACCCACAATATGAGGTGCTTCATCGAATCAAACTTGGCTCCAAAAACTGCTACAACTACTTCTTCACTTCATTTTCTTCCAGAATGGTCTACCTATACAACCGAATATTCGACAATGGGGAGTCTAGAAATAATTGTGTTTTGTGCTCGAATTCCCTCTTGGGTGGTATCCCTTTAGGCTCCTGGAACACTCCTCTATATGCATTTAAAAACTCCCCTAACTAATGTTTCTTCTCTTTATTACACCCCTCCAGGGATGCCTTTACTCTTAGTAACTCATCCTCAATATGATTTTTTCTTAAGAAAAGTAAAATATATTTCTTAGTGGAACTAATAAATTTCTTGGCTTGGTTGACACTTAATAGTGAGAAAGGATAATTTTAAGGATCAAAATTGATCTCAGAATGTAGAAACCTTAGTGAATATTACTAGTCCTTAATATGAAAACTATAAAATGTTTGGCGATATTTTTTTTTAAATGTTCAAATTTGTAAGGATTTTATATATTTTCTATAAAATTTGGGCTATTTTAAAGGTAAAATAAATTATTCTATAGAATTTGGGAAAATCACTTTTATAAAAAATGGAAATTGGTGAATCTTTTTTTTCGGAAAAGCATGGAAAATTATCCCATGGGCGATATATATCCCCTAAAAGTTTCCTTGCCAGTGATATTTTTGACTTGCATTTACGCACGTTGATGATGTAGGAGTTATCATCCTTGATTAGTCAGTATTGGTTGGCTTTATGCATGAATATTTCACCCCTCATGTACATTTAGGGGCTTCTAAACACTACTCCCCATATGTTATGGGGTAATACGTCCAATTCAACTTCATCAATAAAATTGACACTTGCGTCAAATTTAATCTTGCACTGTTTTGTTACCTTGATCTCTGCATCCTTGTTTAGCACACCCAATGTATAAGGGATATGATGACTGTGAACCTCCAATCCAATATTATTGACGTGATCCACTGCTATGATATTATCCTGTGAACCTGAGTCGAACAAAGCATCTATCTTGGTCTTTTTGACATGAATCTTGATGTGGAAGAGCTTGGTCATCTCCTTCTTGACCTGAATCTTGATGTGGAAGAGCTTGGCCATATCCTTCTCTTCCTGGTGATGAAGGATACTTAGATTCACCTCCTTTTGCACTGATGTGTAGAAAATATTCCCATCCACAACGACATTGCTTTCAACTTGATTACTTGAATCCATGGCTAGAACATTCTTTTTCTTTGCTTCCTTCTTGTGGTTCTTTGGGTACAATTATGGATGTAGTTTCAAGCACTTTTCCTTAGAGTGACCATAAATATTACAATGTTTGTTGGTATCCTTTCACTGATTTGTAATAGCTATCATCTTTTTGTCCTTTCCCCTTTCCACTTCTTCTTCCCTTCCTTGGAAGCTTCTTGGTGCTCTTTTTTCTTGGAGCTGCTTGGTTGACCTTTCTTATGGCCTATGTTTTCCAGATATTATGCATGTACACATTCCTCGTCCAATGTCCTTGGCTTAAAAAATATCACTTGCTTTCATAGATGGCTATGTATACCTCTCAAATACTTGAGGAATACAACTGGGTTCTTGGTAGATATACCCAATATGATGGGCATCTTTCTAAACTAGGTGGTGTACTCCTATATTCTCTACCCTTGCTTCTACCTGAAGTAGTACCACTAGATCCATTGGTCCTATACATACCTGATAGGGTATAATTGGGACTTGATGAGGGTTTTTGAACTCTTCCTACCTAGTTACTATCACATCACATCCAAAATAAGTGTTTCTATATGTCTTTTCCACTAGGTTAAAGCATGGCTCTCTAAATTCAATATGACAAATGATATCTTTTGTTCTTCATCTACATGGTGAATGCATAAATAAACTTCTAGTTGCTACAACCAATGATTCAGTTTTAATGCATCGATCTCACCTTGATATGGATTTATTTCCACATTCACTTCCATATTGAATAGGGATTGTGAAGAGTTTATGACATTGGAACTTGACTACTCCTTCTCAAGTTATTTTCATGACTCCTTTTCTATGTCTTCGCTATCTTTTGATTTTTCATCTCGTTTGACCTCTAAATTTGAGCTTCCAACTTCTTCGAATGGTTCAAGTTTGATTGATGGAGCCACAATGAAGAGGGACATATTGAGATATATTTAGTGACTTTCTCTTCCAACCTAAAACATATCTCCTTTGCTCAATCTCGAGGGTTGTTATGAATAGACTTGTCGACCATGGCTAGGGTTCTGTGACTTTCTTTTTAAACTGATTGTAGGTTCCTTGCAACTTATCACAAATGCCCCTAGAAAACATGATTTGATACCAATATGATCTGTAAGCTATCATGGATATTGCATTGGACAATTATTCAGAACAGATCTAACAAAATACTGAAATATTTACTATGAACGTTGATTTCCTTTAGATCTCAGACTATTTGATTACTAGTTTTATGCTTAAAATGTATGAAATAGTTCAAATGCGAAACATAGAGAAAGTGAATAAATACACACACACACAATCCACAGATAAACAAAAGATATAACCTGCGAAACCCAATATAGGATAAAACCCAACTAGAAGGTGAGGTCGCTCTACTTTCCTTTCTTCAAATGTGAGTACAAAGAAAGAGGCATTCTCTGTGGAGTTGTCTTTAACATCGTGGCCTGTATGGTTTCTACATAATCCCCATTCCTATGTTATGCTCACAAAATACCACTCTCAACTATTATGTTCAACTATGGAACAAGATACAATGCAAAATAATGGAACCCCGTCTCCTCCTAGTGGCCCATTATTTAACATAGCCATCTAGGGGTTGGGTTTTGACTTACTTAACCCTCAATTGTGATAAGGTTTTGGAATTTCTAGAATATTCTTGAAAATACATACATGGATAGCCCCATATGCATGAGTAATGGGAGGTGACGTGTAATCCTCTTGTATCATGGTGGTCAACACAGTAGGTCAACATTTGGGAGGCATAAATTTTTCACACGAGCTCTGATTGAAGTGATTTTTCCACTGTTGGAAAGGTCTCGATGTGTAGAATAGCGTCATGGAATCCTAGCAATTTCTAGTAAAATTTTGAGCCCCCAAAATTCCATTTTATGCCTCAAAATTGATCTAGAAGGTTTCAAACCCCAATTTTCCAAACTGGGACCTACTATTAAAATGACACTGCAAGATAATTTACCTAATTTTTTACACTATGAAAGCATCGATATAGATGAAAGATAATATAATGATCCAATCTAGATTAATAAAAATTCTTCAAACCATAAATAAACATCTCATTTAATCACTTAAAAACATTCACATCAAAAGAGAAAAAATTCATATACAACAAGCACAAATTGTCTAGGGAATGGGGGATTTGAGTAGCCCTTCTTGACCTAGCTATATTTTCACCTTTTAGGGAATGAACCATATGAATCTAATTTTGAAATTATGTGAGAATATGGATATTTATTTCAACTACTTGTTAAAATTTGAATGCCAAAGGACAATGTATGGCCAATTTATAGTAAATTTCATCTACAACCATTTTGTATTTTTAGGGGTCATACCAATAAATTTGAAGTAGATTTTTGGAAAGCATATATATATTGATATCAAATACCTTCTAATAAAATTTGAATGAAAACATACATCGTATGGTCAAGTTATAGCATAATTTCATGTAAAACCATTTTGAATTTTGAAAGGAAATACAGGAAAATCTGAAGCCTATTTTTAGTGAGCATGTAGATAGTGATATAAGCTATTTTTTGTTTAAATTTGAATTCAAACGGGCACCATATGGCCAAGTTATAGTAGAATTTCATCTACATCCATTTTTAATTTTTAAAGGCCATACATGCAAATTTAAAGTTTATTTTTGTGAACATGTAGATATTAATATCAATCAATTTTTGTTAAAATTTGAAAGCCAACGAACACTGTATGCACAAGTTATAGTATAATTTCATCTACAACTATTTTGCGTTTTCAAGGGCCATTTTCAAGGGCCATACAAGAAAATCAAAGGATAATTTTTGGTGAGCATGTGGGGATGTCTAGTAGCTAACTCCAATCCAAATTTTGTATTTATTATAATTCATATAGAATTGTTTCACTAAAGATACAAATTTGGTTTTTAATGCATTTCTACAAACAATTTGCATTTATGAGGTTTATCAATACATTATCGTACAAATTTTTCAATTCAATCAATTATGACAGCATACATACACTTAATGACATCTACATAATTTCCATGGAAATAATTCAAAATAAATAATGCTAACATGCACACTCATTTCATCATAATTGAGATCATAATAAAAAATAAAGAAGAATACACTTATTTTTCATAAAATGAGCTCTAAGGAAACTGACTATGGGTGAACCATTTTCCTCCCAACCATAGGAAAATTCTTTGTGGATGCCACCCCCATGGTGGGATATAAGACTACCGAGGCAAGGAAGAGTTGACAAAGTTCTCAATCACTCTTCTTTTTACCAAAGGCTTCCAAGCCAACCCAAAGAGCCAAAAAAAGTGTAGAGCTTGAATAAAGTACTTCCCTACTCAATCTTGGTGTCTAATTCCACATGATAATGCCTCTTTCATATCTCCATGGATCTTGCAATATCTTTGCTTCTGTATTCTCATCAAGAACTCTATTCTCTCCTCAAGAAGTTACTTTTTTCTCAACCTCCTCTTCCTAATTCGATTTTTTTTGTATGAATGAAGGATAGGGAAAGGAAGAATCCTAATCCAACTCTTCCACTTGCTTAATGATAGGGATCAATATTTCTATTTGGAATATTCTTGATGGAATGAATATAGGAATTGGTTGCTTCAATATAGGAGGTATGTATTTGAGGATAGAAATAATTACTTAAAGTAATTAATCATTTCACTAGGCTCATAATTATAATATCACAAATACTAGGATAGAATGTTAAAATGACAATAACATGAAAGAGGTTGTATATAGGAAATAGTAATAGCCATGAGATTCAATTCCCCCCTTATATCCCCTTAGATTTTCCCTCTAGTGGACTCATATCCCCACTGGTGTTTTCTCCCACCATTTAGCCTTGGAACCTTTCATTATATTCACAATGATAATGTTAATATGTCTTTAAAGTTTCCATGGTAAATCTACCTTATGGCATGAAGTAGAACGCAGTGATGAAAAACATAATTATAATAGAAAAAATATCGAGTTCAAAGGGTTGAGATCATGATATTACGGTCTCCAATACAAGTACACATCATAATGAGGTATCCAACATGTGAATATATCATAAATCATAAGATGAACCATATGAAAGGAACAATATCCAATACAAGTATACATCATAATGAGGCATCCAACATGTGAATATATAATAAATCATAACATGAACCATATCAAAGGAAGGATATCCAATACATGTATACATCATAAAGAGGCATCCAACATGCACATATATCATAAAATCATAACATGAACCATATCAAAGGAAGGGTATCCAAAACAAATATACTTCATAATGAGGCATCCAACAAGTACATATACCATAAATCATAACATGAACCATAAGAAAATGTATCCAATACATGGAACTCCATTGATCATATTAGAACAAGGAAAGATATATTAGAACACCATCAAGGGTTCTCATTGCTACATAGTCATAATTAAGAGTACCAATTCTTCATGTAATATTAATAACTAGAGCATCAACACATCAACATGTGTATCTAGTATCAACCATGTTATCAAGGACTAATCATGCTAACCATAATCCAATAATTACCAATGGACATTATCAAGAAAATTTGATGATATCATTAATTGATTAAGAAATATCAGTACTCATTATAAACTAGACAATTGCGTAGGTGTCTAGGTCCATCATACTCAATCCTTAGTAGAAGCACGCACAAGAGGGATGGTGATTCCAGAACACCATCTCCTATTAGTCAGACTAATGAATAAACACATCATAAAACCTTTATTATATTAACATCATTTAAACTAAGGATTAATCATAATGAACCTTCAAGGGTATATTCATCAAGTCACACATATGTCTCAAGTCATGTAATTATCCAACAAGGGATCATTCCAAAATAAGAGTCCAACACTCAAGTATAGTGAGAGGGTATCTAGAACATAATACAAATATTAATAATTAGTGGAAGGGAACACAACATATACAAAGTTACAATTCATCAAAAACTAGCCACCAAGGCAGACCTCCACCATCATCCACGAAGGATGATACTTGTAAGCATTGGCTAACAATGATCTGTGAAGAGTCATTAATCATCCATAAAAAAAATTAACATTTTCCATCATAGACAACTGAATGTCTTGTATAGTACCCATACACACCACGGGGTGTTACATATCATTTGTGTCATAGTATCTAATATTATTACCAATGTGCAATCCAATATAATGTATTGCATTATATTTGGACTAATTCCAATGTGTTATCAATTTTCACAAAGTCTACCTTTCTTGATAAATCCCAAACTTATTGATTTTAACAAATTTGGTATTTTTGGATAGACTAAAAAATGTTGATTTTCATGGATTTTCCCTATTCTTTTTAAAGTTGGTATTTTTTGATAGACCCAACACTATCAATTTTCATGAAGTTTTCCATTTTTAATGCACCCCAAATTATTGATTTTCATGAAGTTGACCTTTTCTAATAGACCCTAAAACTGACAATTTTCATGAAGTAGTCATTTTTATATGCCTCAAAACTATCAAATTTCACAAAGATTTCCTTTTTTTATAGACCCCAAAACTATCAAATTTTATGATTTTTTTTTAATAAACCTCATAATTGTTGATAGCCATGGATCATATAGGTTTGTCTCACTTGCATATCCTACAAAATTAGTCATTGTTAACCATTAGGTTATGTTTGTTGAAAAAGTATTGAAATTATGTTGTTAACTTTAATTTTAACATATATTCCTTAGTAACTAAAGAAATTTCCATGACCATTGCAATTCTTGAACCCTAGCATGCCTGCCTCAATCATTGTTGTTTGGCCATGGATTCGACCTCTAGTGCTGAGCCACAACTGTCCCCACCTTTTTTGTACATGTTTTATTTCTACTAACTGGTGGATTCCTTGAGTAAGCCCTCCAGACCAGTGCCCTCCATGTTTGTTAAAAAACTTGATGAAATTCCAAAAGTCCCAGTGCACCAAGGGAACTCCAGAAGCCTGGAATTGTGGTTAGATAAGAATGGATTGATAGGATAGTTCACTAACATTTGGTCATCCCTAAGAGCTATAGTTGTATGTGTGGAAAATAAATAGAAACCCATGATCAAGGGACAACTCTCGCATGCATTATGTGGCATATAATTCTTTTTCTTTCTGTTCAAAGAAAAAGAAGATCGAGACCTGATATTTCAAAGTGGTCCCTACTTCATAGGTACTAGAGGTATGTATAATAGATGGAATATTAATTTTAATCTTGAAAATTACATCCCCTATACAGTTCCTGTGTAGGTTTGGTTTCCCTATTTACCCCTCCATTTTCAGAATGATTAAATGATGCGTGCCATTGGCAACACCCTGGGAAAGTAAATTGAAATGGATGAGCCCTTGTGAGGGACTACAATCCTATGCATGTATTTCCATTGAAGTCAATATAGAGAAGGGCCTTCCATAAGAATTCTAACTCACCCTGGATAATTGGACATGCCCGCAACAAGTTGACTATGAGAAATTTCCCTTCAAATGCAATGGTTTCCACGAATATGGCCACTTTGCCAAAAAATGACCAAAAGTAGTCCTAGACCAATCTGCACTGGAACCGAATGAGAAGTGGAAATAGAAAAAAAAGAAAAGACATGTAAAAAAATAAGGATCTCAACCAAATCAAGGTCACCTTGTGGTAGTGAAACACCCAATCCCCCCTTCTTTCCCTAGAAATGGATCTAGTGATCCTGTCTCTAGCAATAATAAATACAAATACCTTTCTAAAAATGAAGAGGATCCCCCCCAGAATATCAAAATGAACCTGAAAAGGAAGGATGATCAATATCCCTTGAAGAAGAAGGCCCTGAGAAATGTTATTCATCTCCAGAAATCATCAAATGCATCTCGAAATAACGTTAGGACCCCCCTTTTCATTTCCCTCCTAAGGGGGGATAAATCTTGAGCATCCTAGAAAATGAAGACATGTTCTCAAATTTTGGTGAGGATTTTGACAAAGAATCAAGGAAAGTAAACTAGTCAAGAAAGTAGGTCGCATGACTAACCACCACAAGTGAAAATTGAAGACTAATAACATGAAAGAAAGGGGTACCCGTTGAGCGCTCAACACATCCTAGAATCTTTATGAAATTCTATCACTTTTTGGGTACCACTTGTTCTCTTACTATATGAATTGAGTTCACTATGGGGGGATGGTTTATTTTTGTTTTCATGACTCTTATCAATCAAGATGGATTTTTTTGAACTTGTTAAATGAAACCTTTTGTCTAAAAGAACTTAGTATTCTAACTAAGAATCTGCAACTAACATTTCGAACTAACGCGCCTGTGTTCGACGTCGAAAAAATTCAATCAGGAAAAGTGGCCACACAATTAAACTAATCACAGATCGCCTATGCACCATCGACATTGTTAGAAGGTGGAGGTGTTTTGCGTGGGCTATTCACCATGAATATTCAAGAGATAGCTGATCCCCATCGACGTCGACAAAGTACGGGAGGGATAGACATTGAAAAAGCCATAAAAAAAATATCGATAGTTGATGACCAATGTGCTTTCTCGGGGTCAAGACAATCTAGAAGGGATAAAAAAATTGATTTTGTCTGTGATAAACATATCGTCGATCGCCGATCCCCGATACACTTTCGACATCAGGAAATTTTCAAGAGAGTCAATCCGAGAGCACTTGGGTAGGTTTATCGCCGATCATTGATCCTTGATACTTTTCAGTGTCGGTGAGATAGGATCGTGTTTTAGAATGTTTAGCTTAATAAAAGTCTCGATTTTGAATAACATGGGTAAACGAAGACACCGATCTCAAGCACCACATGCCTTTGTCGCATAGGGGTGTTGTACAACCTAGTTTCGTCTTGAGTCATCTTAAGGTTTCCTATGTTCTAGTCACACCTCCAATTCAACCTTGCCACATCAGATTTGTAAGTCAAGATCGTTTGGCATTGGAGCTTTTGTAAGGAGTTATCAATGAAAAGTGTTCAAAGATGAACCTTGACCCCTGACTCACCAACTAGACGAGCAAAACAATGGGATGTTTTCGGCATGAGATAAGATCAGATTATGACATTTAATAGACTAGTTAATTCATCATCCCTCATTTGTTTCTACCTCATGTGCCAATTGAACAACAACTATTTTGAATCACCGATAGGCCACGTTACAATCCGCGCCCGCACCGTCAACCTATGATAAAATTTAATTTTAAATGTCTTTGAAGATCTGGTGGAAGATTTAAAATAACTACACTCATACCCGAATTGAATGGCTAATGCGACAAGGTAAGTTCATCCCTATTTAAATATCTAGAATGAATTTGAACAATTTCATTTTGCACACAAGTTCGAATTCTAGAGAATCCGAAGAAGCAAAGAAAGCATCTCGAGACTGTGTTGATTCTCATATTAATCAAGACCAGGTTAAACACACAACATAGGTATGTGTTCAAGTTTTTCAATTTGGCGGTCGTGATTTGTTATATATACATCTAATTTCGTTCACAGTTTCTAACTATTTTCTAAGTTGCAGGGAAAATGCCTCCTAGAAATCCAACCACTAGACGCTCGCTGAGAGCACCTAAGATAAAGGAAGAAAAAAAAGGTGAAGGTTCTTCTCTTGGTGCTGCAAGGCAGTTGGAGTACACCCCTAGGGAAGAGTCGATCGTAAAAACCTCAACAAAGAAATCTTTTATTCAACCTCCGGTCTTCGGTGATATAAAAGAAAACAATGGATCCAAAGTACTACTTCCACAATGGGGAGAACTATTCAACAGAATCAATTTGGAGGAGTACCCAAAATGTATCCCACACAACGACCCAGATGTAAGGGTGCTTGACGACCATGTGTTCCCAAATATCCGACGATCATTGGTATCTTGCAGAGCCCTAGTTTTCCCATGCATGGAGGTTTTGAAGTGGCTAATAAACCATACAGATGCGCATAAATGCTTAATCAATAATGAGAATGGCTGGTGTGACAGAGTTTTCCTCTCGAAAGAAATATAGAATTACTACAAACTCAGAGACCCAGAGGAGTGGCTAAACATAGACTTCATGGTGAATTTATATAAGGGATATGGCATCATGGTGGAAGGAGGACAAAAAGTTTACAAAACTCAGAAATGGCTGGTATGGGACAGTTAACCTGAGGGAGATATACATCTACTTGATGGCTGTCATCTGCTGGCTATATGGAGAGAAGGACTGCTCCAATTTTTCGGAAGCATGGATTCCCTTGGAATACACAGTGGCTATCTCTAGAAGTAGCTTCAACTGGGGAGCGATAATTTACAAGCAATTAAGAATCTGTGTACAGCAGGCTCAGACGCCAAAATAAGGGGAAGCACCTGCTTTCCACATGGCCTCATACCTGCTCGATGTGACCTGTGCAAGAAATCTCTTCGCTGGCATGAATTTAAGATGGCATGTTGCGAAGATCCCTGTTCACATTTATTTCAGCATACTATGGGAGAACAGGTACAAAAAAATCCTACGCACTCATTTGCGATGAATTCATTGCCCGTATTCATTTTATTGTATTTAAAAAGGAGTGCTCGAGACTGTCTGCAACAACCAAGAAAATGGTAGCGAAGGTAGGCCACTGGTATTTAGATGAACACACAACCTATATCAAGGTGTTTGGGGCTTCCAAAGCACCACATATACTCCCTGCTCAAGTCCCAGACCGACTCATTATGGGAGAAATCTTCTATCAAACTATCCTGCAGGGATAGAATGCCACGCTAGTCAAGGACAAGAAGAGGGCTTTCATACCCTATGACTTCCATGTTGGGTTTTATTTGGTAAAGGACAATGCTCAATCCAAACAAGAAGGGATGAGTCACCTTGAATCTAGGTTCTCGACATGTCGATTCCGTAAGAACGACCCTAAAGGTCTGGTCCCCCAACATGCTTCAAAGGTATCCTCCTATTGGCCATACACGCATGACAAATTTGAAGATGAAGTTTTCACAGAATGCGCTCAAGACTGGGAGCAGGTAGTACAGAGGATGGCCAACCCAAACATGACTAGGTTCAAGGCTATGAGCATGGACAAATAGGTGGAGACAATAGATCAGTTGGCTCAAGAGGCCCTTGGATTTAGGGAAGAAATCAAAGCGACAGTGACGACAGAGGAACAAATAAGAGGATTTCTATTGCTAGAGGGGGTGTAGAGAATCATTGATTAGCTACAGAATGACCCTTATCTCATAGAGATGTTGATGATTCCTGCTGATGACCCAATCGAAAGAAGAGGAGAGCCAAGTGACTTAGAGTCAATACAACTTGAAGAAATCACCAGGTCAGAAAACCCTGAAGTTCCACCACCACATATCAGATCACCAGGAGGAATTTCAACCCAGTCTGAGATAGCAAGGACACCAGGTAGGACAAGTGTACCAAACCCCTTGTTTGACTTAATAACCATATATGATGAAGAAGAGAGTACGAAGGTGTCCCTACTGACTCCAATGTAGATTACAGAGGAAAAAGAACCTGAGAAAGAATCTACCCTAGGTCCCGATGCTTCAATTCAAAACCTTCCGTAGAGCGACCATGAGTTCGAAAGTGTATTAGAAAATGAGCTACTCAACTTGCCAGGAACCCCAATATACAGCTTGAGGGATGATCTAGGAGATGGTGGCCAGAAAGAGGAAATTTCATAGAAATAAATCGACACTTCAACAATTGATTACCAAGTAAGTATCGAACCTATCCCTGGTTCTTCAGTTTTGGCCAATACCTCACCAACCGATGAGAAAAAAATGGAGGTCAAGCCATCGAGACACATGGAATAAGTTTAGGAACTCATCCTAGAATAGATACACACAACCAAGATCTTGGGAAATACTCTAACCCGGGGAGAACAACAAATCCCCGAACCTGTTGATGAAGTCGCCGACATACAAGTGATCGCCTATGATAGGAAGAGAAAATCCATCATGAAGAGGAAAACTAAGAAGGGGAGGATCAGGTTAGATAGCTCAATTCTCATCACTATGGAGGAGAAGCTGCACAACATAGAACATGCCAATACGTCAGAGCTTATCGACACAACGATGGCTCACAGATGCCACATTGGATAGAGAAAGAAGAGATGAAAAGGAGCTGGCCTCTACACTTAAGGAGTTGGAGCATCCGTGCCATTTGGAAAAATACTATCAGGACCCCACACAAGGCACTATGTTTTTGAGAAGTGAGTTCCAAGATTCTTATTCCAAATTCATGAATGAACGACACCTTTTCATTGCAGGTATAGCCGACTTCCAAGAATACACCCTTTTGGCACTAGTGACTTGAAAGGACGTGGAAAGGTGGTATGAGAAATATCACCAAACAGTAGAAAGGATCGACTACATCAACGCGGTTCAAAAGGGACGAGACATCAGAGAGCACAAAGTTTGGGTGCTAAGTGATAGAAACATCGATCGGATCAGGAAAGCGACCGAATATTGGGTAAAAATTGCCTAAGAACCTCAGTGAGAGATTCAAGAGAGGTGGACTAAGCGCGAGAAGAGCTAGGAAAATATTAATCTGGAGATGAAAGGCATCGACCTCCCAGAATTCGGCTCACTCGAATACTTTTTCGGCCTGCATGACATAGTCAAGCAACATGCAGAACAAGACTCGACGTGGACAACATAGATAAAAAAGGTGGCAAGCATGGTGCCAGGTCAAGTACAACAATTCATGGAGCATCTGATTAAGGCTCAAGTAGTTTTGCAACGTTTGAGTGTTAAAATAATCAAGTACAAAGAACAAGGAGTAGAAGTGATAGAAATTATTTCAGCTCTGATGGACGATCACAGGTTCCCATATGCCAACACATGCAAGGAACTCTTCATCAAATGGTCAGAATATGAGAAGAGTCATCCACTTCAGTAAAACTATTTGATGATTCTTAGAGAACAAAGATATGAAAGTGCCATGTGGTGATATTTTGTTTTACTTAGCGTGCACTTGTAATAGCTATTTTTAGTTAATGATTCATTATAAATAAGAGGATTGACATTTTAATGAGGATTGATGGTTTTGGGAAATACCCTCATTTTTGGAATTGTAAAGAACTATTTCTGAACTACCTTAATTGAGAAGTCATGTTTAGGACTGGAGACAAATTTTTGTTTTTCATCAAAGGCCTTGTGTGATTGGATTGAGGAGGAATTACTTCCAACTTCATTTCATTAATGGATGCTGTAACGAGTAAGAGTTTCTGAATCTATTGATAAGTTAATTGTTTCGATATTTTTTGTAGTTCTTGTCTCTAATGATGAAAGCAAATCATTGTGTTAATGTGTGATTAATGTTAGAGCTAAGGAAACTATTTTTCTTGGCATCATCTTATTGCATGTGTGTTTTCTTTCGATAATTGTATCTCAGTCAATAATTGAAATACTAGAAAGTTAATGTATTAGTACTAGGATTGTCACAGGTGTGAATATCTTTATCTGCATGCTTGAGCACAAGGGTTATCCCAAGATTAGCCTTCTTCAATAGTTAAGAACCCCCTTTACCAGTTGGTTTATACCATAACACATATTTTGATAAGGCCCATCTAATAAAAGAAAAGACAAAAAGAGAACATTTAAACTGAAGGAGGAAATTTCATAAGAAGATATCCTGTCAATCACTACGTAAATCCCATCGATAAATTGGCCAGATCGAAATATATGGAGAACCATTCCACCATCAAACGCTGCAGAGTCTAATTGGGCCTCTATGGTGGGTTTGGTTCCTACTGTTGAGTTAAAGGGATTTATGACCTCTCAACAGTACCCAAGGAACCTTGGATGGAGTCATCAAGCAAGAA
>ML789914.1:13330-26218 GCA_009831015.1 Picea engelmannii | reverse complement strand
AAAAAGTAGAGATGAAACTAAATGATTTGCAACAAATTTTGAGAAGGAATTATCAATGTTCACATGCCTCTCTACTAGAACTTACTCAAGGAGTGTGTGGTACTTGGATAATGGTGTTTCTCATCACATGACAAGGACACATGAGTTGTTCACCAGTTGGTTAGAGATGGACTCAGGGTTACATGTGGAGCTTATCACCCATGCCAAGTGTGGTGTAGAAGGAGTTGGGACAATTAGGTTCCATCTCGAGTCAAGAGGTTTTTTGGAGGTGGAAGATGTGTTGTATGTACCAGAATTGGAGAAGAACTTACTCTCAGTTTCATTTTTGGAGGACATGGGTTTTGCAGTTAATTTTTATAAAGGGAAAGTAATCATATGTTCAAAGGGAGATATCCTTGACACAATAGTGCGAATTAGTGTTAGAGAGGGAAGACTATACAAGTTTAAGGGTCAACCTATAAGGGGATCCAAGGGGAGTAAACCTTCAGAGGGGAAGAGGGAGTTATCCCCTTCTAGTACTATCAGGAGACGAAGTCGGTATGAGATGACATTGATGGATTCTAAGAAGAAGGAAGCTTCTAGGAGCACATTGAGATAAGACCTTCAACAAAGTTTTCAAACTTCACGACATTGATATGCAATGCCATCAATTTCGAGACTTACAGTATTCAAGGAGAACTTGACCAACAAGGTTGGAGGAATACCCGTATGCAGGATGATGTGTGTGCCATTGTGCCAGAGTCAGAGGTAGAACCAATTCCAGGTTTTTCCTTGGGAAACACCTTCCTTGCTGAGAGGGAGTGTTAATGTTATTGGTAGCATCAGACATGTATTTCCACATAGGTCTATGTGTCTAGACATGTGGAAATCATCCAAATCCATCTACTCTTGAATTCACTTTAATTAAAGGAATTATTAAAGTATATTAATTTAATTTAATTATGTAATTAGTTAATTGAGTTATTTATGAGACATGCTAAAAGTACTTGGCATGCAACATGTAATATAAATCTAAAAGTGAGTGTGAGAAGTAATCTCAACCATAGACAAATTTTGATATTATAAATAGATTGTAACTCATGATTATAAAAGCAAGGCTAGGAGAAGGAGGAAGACACATTCACACAGAGATAGAAAAGATGAACTTTTGCTAGTGTGGAGTCATTAGAGAGTGTAGAAGCAAAGAATGAATTTTGATTCCACTTAACAGGTGTTGAGGGAGTCAACACAGAGTATTGGACCATGAATGAATGTGGTTCAATATCTTGGATAGGTGAAGAAGGACCTTCATCTAGAGATGATACAGGTCAAGGAGAAGAGAGAACAAAGGCATATGCAAGTGGGTTTCAAAATAAGGAAGCCACAAGAGAGTGCTGGAGAATAAATATCTTTTCGTACCCATCTGTGGTCCACAAAGGAGACATTCGTGGACATATGCGGGTCACAGTGGGGAAAGTTGTAGATATCCATATGTCACAAAAGAGATAGCCGCAGATGCCTATAAAAGTTTTCCAGAATTGATTGTACATTAGGTCAATCCTTTCTAGGTTAGTCTGCAGTTGTATTTCTCTCAGTGGACCATTATCCCTGTTATGAGAGCCCTGATTTTAGCATAATAAAATCATTCTCATCACTGGTTTTCCTTCTGGGGTTTTTACAGGGGTATTTACCCAAGAATTCTGTTGTTCATGTGTGCTTGATTTGGTTTCCTAGTTTATGCTTCCGCTGCATGATATTGAGTTGAATATTTTAGTAGTGTATTATTGTTTTGTGAGATGCTAATATGATTTTAGTAAGGAAATCACTAGATAACAAAGTACCTCGGTGTTGGAGTAAGAATTTCGACACCTATTTCTAAAACTAAAATAAATGATGTTATTCACTACATGGAGTCCAATAAATCCCCTATACCATATGGATTCTTTTACCATTTCTACAAAAAATGCTGGAACACTATCAAGTTCGATCTTATTAGAATGGTGAGATATATTAAACACTCCTCTCTTATTGGAGGTAACACCAATTCTACCTTTTTATCCTTTGTCCCTAAAGAAGTCAACCCATCTTCTTTTTCAATATTCTGACCAATTTCTCTTTGCAATGTCTCTTACAAATTCATTTCAAAAATCATAGAAAACTAGATAAAAACCCTCCTCTCAAAGATTATTTATCTCAATTAGGGGGGTTTTATGGAAACGACACAACTAATTGACAATATTATTTTGGTGTAAGAAGCTATCCATTCTAGCAAGTCATGGGGAGAGAAGGGGATGATCATAAAACTTGACATGGATAGTTCCTTTGACAAGGTTCAACATAGGTTCTTGTTGGACATTTTAACAAAAAATTTGCTTCAAGGAAAACTTCCTTAGTTGGATTTTGGCTTTCATTAACTTCCCTTGGATTTCCCCCCTAGTTAATGGATGACCCAACTCTTTCTTCCATTCTTCTAGAGGTCTAATATAGGGATGTCTCCTTCCCCCATTCTATATATTATTATGGTTGAGGCTTTAAGATACTCCCTAGAATTTGAAAGGACATTGAAAAACACAATGGGCATAAAAATTGTTAGAGGAACAAAAAGAATAATCCATTCCTAGTTCGTTGATGATACTCACCTAATCAACGGGGAATGTACAATTATTACCTCTATATCAAAAAATGAAGTGTATTTTTTCACCAAAGCTTCAGGGGGCCTTCTCAACAATGCCCAAAGTCAGATCTATACCTAGAATACCAACCTCAAACTCACTAATGCCATAGTTTGGATCCTTGGGCTCCCTTATGAAGAAAAATCACAGTCCTTCAAATACCTTAGAATCCCTCTATGCCTCCATCACCTCTCTTCTGCTTCCTAGAAACCTATCTTGGAAAAATTTAAAACAAAATGCACCTAGTGGGGATCCCATTGGCTGAATCCTATTGGCCACATTGTTTTAATAAACATTGTTCTACGTGCCCTCCCAATTTTATAATTTTCAGCCTTGCTCACCCTTGCCTCCATTAAGCTTTCTTTCTCTTTGGAAATTAAACTTTTTCTATGGCAAGGGGGTAAGAATAGTTCTAAAAAATTTCATCCGGTCAGCTAGAATATTGTCAGATATTCTAAATCACATGGGAGAATGGTAATCAGGGACCCAACCCTAATGAACATATCCCTAGGAGCCAAAATTCTTTGGAGACTTGTTATAGGAAATAAGGTCTGGTGGAAAAAATTCCTATATGAAAATAATTATCAGGTCTACAATTTATATGCCTTGATGACCCATCTGACACCCCCTTTGACTCTCAAATATGGCACCTCCTTAAATCCTCTCTTCCCTTTCTCAAAATAAACTTGACGTGGATTCCAAGGAATTCGAAGACGATAAAAATTTGGCATGACAGTATAATGGGGAAACCCTCCTCCTAGATTATCAAGACCTTCTTCCATTGAAGTGCTAGATAGATCAACAAGAAAAATTCACCTTTTATGACATCTCCTCTTGGGCTGTCCGATTTGGCCGCTGGTCTGGATCAAACCTAAGCAAGATTCCTAAGTTCCTTCACAAAATATCTCAAACCTTCCTTTATAAAATTCATGGTTGTGCTCCTGATATGTGATTTGATAAAGACTCTTAGGGCTGGGATGAACAATGTTTCTTGGTTAAAAAATGGTATCAAATGCAACTTATGGAAGAAGTGCTTCCTTTTAGATTTGGGTTGTGTTAGTTGATTTGGAATTTAGACGACCTTCCAAAATTTAATGATTTATTCTCAACCCTAATGCATGGGAAAATTCTCATGGGGAGAACCTGATCAAAAGAGGAATTCAAGGCCTCTCCAGGTGTGTGTGTTTTCCATTCTTCTTCAAACTCTTCTTCTCACCTCTTCATGGATTGTGTATTTTTTAGGTTAGTTTGGAACACAATTTTGTAGGGAATTGGGTAGAGAGTTTGATGGCCTTCCTCTATAGAAAATCTCCTTTACTTCTGGTTGCAGGATTATATCGGATCCTTTAGTGGAAATCCCATCTTCAAGTGAGTATGGTCTTCCATACCCAAGTTGTTTTGTTGGAAGCTATGGATTTCCTAGAATAAAGGCCTATTTCAGGGAATTGGTTCTTCCAATGAAATTATAGTTGCCAAAGTGATGAGTCTCCTTTTGGAACACTTCAACTCTAGATCCCTCACTGTTTCTCTTCTAGAGCTCTTGATTACTATGAATTTAAGAGGTTGCAACAATTTCCTCTTTGGGTGACTCTCTCTTCTCAAGCCCATCACAGATCATCCTAGAAACTTCAACTCACCCCTATCAAGTTATCTCAGTGGCTTCAAGACCATGATCATCATACTCTATGTTTAGATGGAGCATCCAAGAAGAACCTCAGGGTGGAAGGTGCATGAGGGGTTCTCTATGACCCTAGAGGACAAGTTGAATTGACATTCTCCTAAAACCTTGGTATACCATCAAATATCCAGGCTAAGGCTTCCCCCTTATTTCCTAGTCTCACCATTGCAAGAGATCAGGACATCCACACTCTCACCATTCTGGGGCATTGGAAGAATTCCATCAAGCATATTCATCTCAACACCTTCCCTAAGGATGTGATATTACACTCTATCTTTTCCATAATTTATAATATAATCCTTGAATTTTCTTAGGTGTAATCATGGCACGTCCTCCACCACTTAAACACCAAATCATACCGTTAATTCAACCTTGAACTTTGGGTTTGGATGGAACTATGCGTATAAATGAAACTTAGGGCCATTTCCTCATTCCCTATCCCTCAATACCCCCTTAACCCTCATCCCTCCCTCTCATAACCTCATCCCCTTATGACCTTTTCACTCCCAGCCATCAAGCTCCTTTCCCCAAGCCCTATCCACATGTATCCTCCTTCACACGTTTGAATCCTATCCCTTGTCCCATCTCCTTCAGATGAAACAAGATATTGATGACATCCACAACTTTGTGCAAGTAATGTAGGAAAGGTTGAGTAAAATTTTTTCATAGGTAATAGCAGTCCCAGAGCTCTCCCTCTAACTTTGGAAATCACTCCAAAGTCTACCATATGATGGAAATGTTATACAGATTCAATTGGAAGGCATGTAGGTGCATCCTTTTAATTGGGGAAGAAACAAGGAAGAGTCAATGGGTTCTGAGGTTTCCTCCTCTCGTGTTCACTCATCTCATATCCCAGACTTCAATTTACCACCTCTCATGCCAACCATGGATGATATGGGCCCAATGGACAGGTCCCCCTCAACTATAATCTATGCACTATTTATCTTGGTTATGTTTAGGGGTGTTTTTTAGAATTTACTCTCTAAGAACTTCAAAATATGGTTACATGCACAAGTCCTTAGCAAAGTTTGTTTTGGAAAAACATAGAAATCTATCTATCGGTTCTGGTAGTCATCATTTTGGAATCTTTGAAATTTTGGAACCTCTTTGTAAAATTGCTGCATTTTAGGCATCCTTTATTAAATACAAATTTACTAGTTACAGTTACAAAAAGAAACTATACAAATTTCCATATATATCCCATTGCAATACTTTCTTCACCAAATATTGAGTTTGTTCTACTTTCTAAGTGATTATGGACCATTAAATATTTTAGATCATAATAAAAGTGTGTTTCATGTCATATATCTATAAGTTATTTTTTAAAACATGTAATTGTGTAGCACCACATAAATTTGTGATTGGTATACAATTGTAGTTGAAAATTGAACATGTAAACATATTTATGAGGATGATAACGATTATCATCCATTGAGATCCCTTTTAGTCTATTAGATCTCAATAGATTGATAAGAAGATAATTGATTTGTTTTAACATTATGTTTCTATGATTGAAATGATTGGAGAGAAACTTTCCTAGCTCTCTTTGGACTTCACAAGTTAACAAGTTATGAAGATCAATGGTGTAAGAAATGTTTGAAATTGAAACCTAGTCTAGGCATATGTAATGCATTCTAAGAGAAAGTGTATTTCATCCTCCACCTTTTCAGTATCACAAAGATTACATATTCCTTCTTCCCATATATGGTGTTTTAAGTCTTGTCCAACACCTAATTTCACTATGAATATCATGAGAGTTTTTCTTATTTTTAGCAATGCTAATTTTCTTCTTTAATCTAGTTATAGTAGAAAAATACTTTTGATCTTATAACTTGGGTTTATTGATCTATTTATAGTACATTGACTTTCTCTTATTCTCTATTTCTTTGTTGCACCAAAATTTCACTTTAAATTTAATTGTGATAGTGCTTTTAACGGTATCTATATTTTGTGAAGTGGCCTCCCCTTTCATACTCCAACGGTTTAGCCAAGAATCAACATCCTTATTCTACCCTGTAATAATCCTTAAGTGACTTTTACTAGAATTTGAAATGATGGTAAGAAGCCTCTTATCCTTCATATTAAATGATAAACATACTCTTTATGAGTGGAATCCTAGCCTCTAAGAGGAGGATTGGATAGGGTATAATGATTTTAATTTTGAGATTATAAATCATAAAATGATTTTGGATTTTCTCAATTTTCCTCCAAGGTTCTCCAGAAATTTTACAACCCCAAAATTCACAACCATATAAGATAATTGGAACCACACGTTTTTCAAAGATGACTTACTTTTCTTTACAAAACCAAAATTTTGTTTCTTCACATTTATTTTCAATACCAAAATAAGCTTTCCATCCTCCATTAATCCTTTTTTAACACTATACTTCTAATTGAGCTTGTGAAGAAGGTCAACTCCAAGATACTTGTATGAATGAACTTACTCTAAGTTTTTATTGTCATATATATAATTAGGGTAAGTAGTTTTCATGGATTTGATGATCATAACCTTTGTCTTATCTATATCTACTGACAAACCAAAGATACAACAAAATTCATTGAGGACTCTTAGTTTCTTGTCAATTTAAGAGGGGATCCTCTAAATAATAATAATATAATAACTTGTATAAATAATAAGGATGATGATTGTCCTAGCGAAGGTAAAGGATGATGAATATCCTAAACAAGTTAGTTCCATCACAACTTGCTTCTTCCAAACCTACCTATAACTTGTCAATATAAATGCCAAAATGTGTAGGGGACAAAGGACAACCTTGTTTCGCCCCTATATTACAATTAATTTCTTTCTTGTACAACATTTTTTCCATGAAAAAAAGAAAAATATTTGATATTTCATAGGATAAATTAGAATATACATATACTTGTATTGTTGACATTGTCAATGCTAAAGGATTTTGTTTATTTAATGAAAAAATATATTTGAATAAAGAGTCCTAAAACTAAATATGATAGTCATCCTTAAGCATTTTTTTACCTTTGGTTGTGCTTTGGAGCATCAAAAATACATTTAGATCATGCCCAAAACTAGGCCCAATTGTGTTTTGAATGTAAAGCAACAATAAAAAAACTAGAAGAGAGCATAATGGTTGTTCATAGTTTCAATAAAGAGAGGTAATAAACTATGAAAGAAAATAATCTTTCATATACTCTTATTTAATCAAAATCCCTTCATGCAAAGATAGATCATCTTTAGATAATATGTATGTTTTCTTGTTAAATTGACTTTCATGTACAAACTTATTGTTGTAGATATCAACTCAAAATGAACCTTTATCTCTTCTAATATTGTCCATTGGTTATTTCCAGGTACCATATAAAAAATCGTGCGGTTGTTTCTGAAAAAAATGCTAAAAATTTGTTGATTTTAAAATGCCATAACTTCACTTCTGAGACACCATTTTGGACGGTTTTTTTTTTCGAAGTTGGATATTTTTCTGAGAGAAATTAAATTATCCAATTTTTTTCTACAAATTATGCTAAAAAATTGTATGAATTGAATCTAAAGTGCATAGCCCCATTTTTTGGCTCCTAAGATGCATTCATGACACATGCACGTGGATCTTGAGATGCATGCAAGCATGCCTCGATGTGACACCTGATATGCATGCATGATATATTCTGCATGAAATTCATAAAATAGATATGAAATGGAGTAGACATCATCTCCAATTAATGGAACACAAAGTTGTACACATACTTGTGTACTAGAAGGATCTTCAGAATGAGATGCTTGATATTTTGATGGATTTTCTTTTGGCTCTATATTTTCAATATCCTACATGCAATCTTCACAATATTCTTTATTCCTAAATAGAACCTCCAATCTGGTCCATAGTTCGTTTGGAGTTGAATCTTGTGATTCATCATCTACTTGATGATAAATTTTAGGAGAAATAAACAAGTAGATACATCCTATGGCCATATCTTGTCTATTGAGAAATTCATTTTTCTCATCGGTGGAATCATGATCTACTTCCATTTCCATGGTTATTTCTTATAAGCCTCTACTTCTGAGAAGCAGTAGAATATTTTTCTTCCACTCCAAATAGTTATGAGGCATGAGAAGTATTGCCTACGGGTAAAACATAAATTCCATCTTTCCTGCTTCTTTTTTCTATATTCGGTACCTACAAAAGAGTACTAGTGATGATACTTACTAGAAGACTATGGGTTTTGATACCATGTAAGATGTGGTGAATACCTACACAGAATATCTAACTATAAAAATAACATGAACAACTTGCAAAGGTGAGGAGAAGAGAAACAAATTGGAGCGAAAGAATTATAAAATGTATTAACCATATTCCACACTCAA
Source organism: Picea engelmannii (assembly GCA_009831015.1). NCBI lineage: Eukaryota > Viridiplantae > Streptophyta > Pinopsida > Pinales > Pinaceae > Picea > Picea engelmannii. Next base: position 17,553 of record ML789914.1, on the reverse strand, counting down.
AGAGTGAATACTTTACAATATATATAGGCTACATGAGTAACTAATGCGACATAGTGATCTAGAGAGATATAGACACTCACTGACAAATACTGGAGTGAACTTCCACCTAGTCCTAGTTAATTGATCCATGCAATCATCAATTAACTGAGTCAACACTTCCACTAGTCTAACTAAGTGTAACTGAGTGTAACTTACTCTAAACTGAAGATAAGCGCCCTATTTTGTAGGGGAATATTCTCTACAGATAATGTTCAAGCGTTCTCAACATTGGACTATCAAACTTAGGAAATTAATTCTAGGTGAGTGTGTAATATCTCCAACACTCACTTGTTATAATGTGTCTTTAGACACCACCTCTTCTTGGAAAGTAGAGGTCCCTGAACTACTAGTTCTTTGGTTCTCTAACATGGTGTGAGGGATATTGGTTTTAAACCTAGCCTATTATCTACAATTTTGGAGGCTATCAATTGCATGCACTCCTAATGAGTTGGATCTATCTAGTAGAATGACTTAGTATTTTGACTTGAAGACTAAATTAAGATTTATATTTATAGATCAATATCATGAGTTGCAAGAAAGAATGTTTGGTTTTGAATAGACACAATTATGGTATGTGGGTATGTTATTGAAGAGTAAGGAGCTTTGGTTGTTTACAAATACTATGGTTCCATATCTAGTGGATGATCAATAATAATTTTTCATCGATAGGAAAAGGACAAGGTTGTAGGAGTTATAACAACCTAATTCTCTAGGGATATTTTCTTTCATATGAGTGAAATCAACTGCCCAAATGAAATGTGGAAGAAGATAAAGAATCTATTCGATAAGATAAATGAAATTCAAGTTATGCACATTGAGAAAAAGTTGTTCTCTCTTAATCCTCAAACTTTTGAAAGAATTAAAGATTATTTCGCTCGTGTGAAGGAGATTTAATTGAAATTGTGTAAATGCATATCATGTTTCTTGAAGAAGGATGGTTAGTGAATATATTTGAGCTTATTGAACCTAAGGACACCTTATGATGTATTATGTTTTAAATTTTATGCTAGTTGGGGTTCCAGAAAAGAAGATGGTAAGGATTATTCCTTTGACTCTTTTTGTGTTTTTCTAATTAGGGCATAAGAAAAATTGCTTGATTAAGGGAAATTTGAAGTTAAGTAATAGGCCCATTTATCGAAGGGAAATAATTAATTAAATTGTAGAGAAAGAGGCTGAATAGGTAATCAAGAGAAAACACTGGATTTCATTGATTAGACCATTAAGAAGAATCATAACGATCATACATAAACTGAGAAAGATAAGAATAATAAGGGATGACATTGTTGTGGGGAATTAGGACACATGGAGAAGGCTTGCTGGCAAAAGAATAAAGATCTTAAAGATAAAGTTAAGAATATTGAAGGAGATGTGGATAGTGGATGTCCAACTGACTCGCAACACCAAATTATAGAAGCTAAGGTAGATAACTATATGTTCTCTAATAGTACTTTTCAAAGTGAGTGGATAGTTGACTCTGGGTTGTACCCATCACATGGCTAAATATGCTTCTCTCTTTCCTCATTTAGTAAGGTTACAAAAAACGAATTGGATATTGATTATGCTCTTGTTGGTGGTGGTTTTGGTAAAATTGAATTTCATAATGGTGTGATCACTGATGTGTATCATATATCTAGTTTGAGTGACAATTTGTTGTTTGTTTGTACCCCAACTAACTCAGACTAGAAAGAAGGTAGAGTTTTAAATAGATTAGATTGTAGTGAGAGATATGCCTAATAAATATGTTGTTGATGCAAGGCTACTCTTGATACTAAGGAAAAAATGTATAAGTTCTATGGCTTTCCCAAAAAATATCTAGGTCTTGCTACACTCATAGCAAATACCAATGATCAAAGCAAATTTAGCATGGAAGACTTGAACATATAAATTTTTAAAGTATGAAGTGGATGGTAACACATGAAATGGTCACTGGACTACCTAGTGTTGTTCCCTATGATTATATGTGTGAAGGGTGTGTGATCTAAAAGCATCACCAGGGTTCATTTGAAACATGAAGGCTTGGAGAGAAAACACTTACCTGGAACTTGTCTATAACGACCTATGTTCCGTAAATAAATCATCACTAGTAGGTGTAAGGTATGTTTTGACCTTCATTGATGAATTTAATAGGTATAATTGGGTATATCTCTTGAAAAATAAGGACCAAGTATTTGAAAAATTCAAGGAATTAGGGAATTAGTTGAAACAATGTAGTCAACCTGTGAAATGCTTAATATTTGATAGTGGAGGAGAATATGTGGGTAAGGTATTCAAATATGCTTGTCATAAAATGTTATCTCTTGGTAGATATTACTACCTTACACACCTAAATATAATAATTTTGAAATTAATACTCAAACCTTGGTTGAAATGACATGATATTGACTTCAAGCCAAAGGATTATCGGCTAGGTTTTGCACATAAGTTGTCTACTGCTTAAATTATCTTTGGAACTTGATTGCAACCAATGTTGTGTATGATATGAATCCCTTTGGGAAATGGAGAGAGATAAATACCTCAATTGGATACCTCAGAATGATTGGATGCATATTTTGGGCTCATCTTCTAGATGATAATAGAAAGAAACTAGACTCTAGGAGTCATGCTAGTATCATGATGGGACACTCTAAAGAATTGAAGGCCTACATGCTGTTCAATCTAGTAAAACAAGAGATTATTTGTAGGATAAATGTTTTCTTTGATGAGAAAACCTTAGGCATTACTCTATTGAATTCCTCTTTTGGATTTTTGAGTAGTGATCCATTGGAAATATTGCATAATTTTAGACTGAATAACTATTACATAGGATTGTTGATTGGACAATTGAATCCTATACTAGAACTAATTTGTAGTTGACCTTTCAAAGTAGATTCAACCACAAGTTTTGGAACCCATGTTCAGTTTAGTAACAATGATTTTTGTATAGGAATTCCTTCAAAAAAGGTGTTTTTTCTTTCCATATGGGCGACTAAGACAAGAAGTTGTTGATGCTGATGTGAAATATGTTAATGACTCAAGGAAGACAATACGTTATTGTGGTAATGTTTTCCTAATGGCACGTGTGTTAGAGGCATGTGATCCTCATACATATGCATATGGACATGGTCAACTTGATTGGAAGAATATTGTGGATGAAGAGTATCATTCCTTGATGAATATTAAAACACGGGACTTAGTTCTTCAATTGCAAGGAATGAATGTGGTGAAGTGTCGATAGGTCTACAAAACCGGGTTCCCATATAAAGCTAGTGTTGAAAGGAATAAGACTCATTTGATGGAAAATGTTTTTTCTTAACAAGAACACATTAACTACATTGAAACCTTTTCCCTAGTTGTAAAGATGAATTTTATTCAATTGATTCTTTCGCTTGCTACTCATTTTGGTTGGGAAGTACATCATATGGATATCAAAAGTTCTTTCCTACATAGTGATATCACCAAGGATATTTATATGGAGGAACCCCTTAGATTTTAGAAATATGGCAATCTTATCTGTTGATTGAAGAAATCATTGTATGGTTTGAAACAAGCCCCTAGGGAATGGTGTGACAAGAATGATAATTTTCCCCTCAAAATCAAAGTATCTATATTTAACATGAAAATGGTGAAACTTTAATTTTTCCATTATATGTTGATGATTTTGTCATCGATGGAAGTAATGTTGATTTAATTTTGGGTTTGAAGAAACAATTACTAGATAAAATTGAGATGACTGACTTTCGTTTGTTTCATTTCTTTCTAGGCTTACAAATGGATGATTGTATATTTCTATATCAACCTCAATATGTATTGAATATATTACAAAGGTTCAAAATGGAATATTTTAATCCATGTGCTATAATGTACCAATTTTACTCTCTATTGGTATATTTTTGGGATCCTCATATATCTAACTCATATGGAAACATAACATTTCCTTTGTTGTTAGTGTGGTCTCTTGGTTCATGTAGTATCCACTAGAGAGTCACTTGAAGGCTACAAAGAGAATTGTTTATTATATCAAGGGTACCTATAAGCTTGGTAAAAAATATTATTTTCATAATGTGAACTATTGGTCACTATATTGAATCATATTGGGTTGAATATGGATATGACAAGAAGTCTACATTTATATATGTGTTTCATCTTGGCTCTAGACTCATAGTCTGGTCTTGTAAAAAGAAAACAATGTTCTCTCTTTTGACCAC
>ML789913.1:458308-486244 GCA_009831015.1 Picea engelmannii | reverse complement strand
TAGAAGCACATATTGATCTTGGTGATGATTATGAGTTGTGTTATGCTTGGTTGATGCACATCTTGGTGATATTGTGCATATGGTTGAGAGTTGTCTTGGTGATTGATCTTGGTGAGTAGATCTGATTTGGTTGATAAGGTTGTTTGGACAGGTTATTGTGACAAGTTATTTGTACAGGTTTGGTGCATGGTTGATGCATTTGTTTATGGTACATGTTGATGTATGGTACATGTTGGCACAGGTTATTGGTACAGGTTGTTACAGGTTGTTTCGTGCAGGTTGATTGGTACAGGTTTATAGCAGTATATCTCACAATGATAGTGTGACAATGATTCCATCATTCTACTTATATTTCAGGGCGATTGGATGGGGCAAGGACATGTGGTTGTAGCCACCTTCCGGTTGTAGCCGGAGAACATAGGGGTTGTAGCCTCCTTCTGATTGTAACCAAAGAATTGGGGAGTTGGAGCTTCCCTCGGGTTGTAGCCTGAAAAACTAGGGGGCTGGAGCCTCCTTCCAATTGTAGCTGGAAAACAAAGGAAGTTGGTGCTTCCAATGAATGTAATTCTTAAAGACATATAAGAAAAACCATTTCGTGGTTTTCTGTCGCTTTGGGTTTCCATGTAAAAACAATGGTGTATTGTGCATGTGTATGATTGTTCATTGTTTATTTACTCTGCAACTACTGGATGATAATGCTACATTGATATAACACTTGCATTTTGTGGTTAAAAGGGATTAAATTGCTCTATTATTGATTCACCCCCCCTCTCAGTAATCCAACAATTGGTATCAGAGCATGTTCCTTCAGAAATCAGTTTAACCATTGAAAGGTAGATCATGGAGAGCAACAACATGTATAAATACGGAATACCACAGTTTGATGGATAGAAGTATACATTCTGGAGCAGAAGGATGAAAACATATATATAGGCACATGGATTTGAAATTTGACAATCAGTAGTAGATGTATACAAAGAACCAACAGTTCTGCCAACAAGTGAAAAAGCAATGAAACTTGGTCAAAATAATTCCAAAGCCACAAATGCACTTTTGAATGGTCTTGGTGAATCAGTATATACCAAAGTTGTACATTGTAAATCCGCTAAAGAGATTTCGGACAAATTTCAAAATATTTATGAAGGAGATTCAAAAGTCAAAGAAACAAAGTTTCAAACTTACAGAGGTCAATTCGAACAACTAAAGATAAAGGAAGATAAGAATATTGTTGCTTACTTCTTATGAGTCGATGAAACAGTGAATGCAATCATAGGATTGGGAGAAGAAATTGAAGAATTTGTAATTGTTCAAAAGGTACTAAGATCTCTTCCTATGAGATTTGATCCTAAGATATCAACACTAGAAGAAAGAGAAGATCTAGACTCAATAAGCATGGACGAAGTACATGAAATCTTCACAGCATATGAAATGAGAATTGAACAGGAAAATTCAGATATAAAAGAAGCAGTTTTCAAAGCATCCAAAAGGTCAAAGCAAAAGGAACATAGCAACAACAGTGACTTCTCAGAAGATGATGAAGAAGAAGTGACCAACTTTGTCAGAAGATTGAACAAAGGAACCAACGAAAGATATAAAGGTAAGCTTCCATTGATTTGTTTTAATTGTGATGATATTGGTCATTTTGGTACCAAATGTCCTCATAAGAAAAATAAGAGGAATGATGAAGATTACTCAAATAGAAAACAAACATATAAACGAAAAAGAACAAAAAAGAAAGCTTTCAAGAAAAGCTTATGCACCAAAGAAGACATCTCCTCATCAGATGAAGATGAAGTCAATGACAGTGAGACAGAAAGAGTTATATTCATGGCAATAGAAGACTTTGATAAAGAAGACACCGAAGAAGAATATGAAGAGGCATAAGTTGACTACCGAGAAGAATTGTTGAGTGCCATAGAAGTTATAAGAAGAGAAAACAAGAAAAACAAGAAGCTACAAGCAGAACTAGACAAGAAAGAAGACACTCAGGAACTAGAACAAATGATCATGAAATTGAAGGTTCAAATAGAAGAAGATAAAAGAATTGAAGAAGCACTCAAAGAACAGTTAAAAGAAAGAGACATGATCATTGGAAATTTGAAAGCAAAGATTGTCACATTGAGAAAGGATCTTCAAAAGAAAAATATGCAGAACAACTCAAAAGTTCTGGATGACATTATCAGCAGTCAAAAGCCTTATCATGACAAGTCCGGTCTTGGATACAATCAGACAGAAAAGGGATCAAACTCCAAAGCAACAGAACAAGAAACATACCCAAAAAGCTATGCAGAAACAATCAAAGGGGATATGAAGATCTACAAGGAAGATTACATAGACACTCCTCCATCGAGAAGATTCATACTTCAGAATCAACGACCGATAGAAACAAATAGGCCTCAGGAAGAAGAAGGATTCATAAAAGTAACTCCTTTAAGAAGATCTTCAACTCCCAGGTATCAATATATCTTTTTTGGTTTATGTTATGCATGCAATAATTTTGGACATAAAGCTGTAAATTGTAGAGATAATAGAAGGAACATAAACAACTTTGAGAATCATACACAAAATGGCTATCCAAGAAGGCCTAGTGAAACACAGAGAATAAGCTACAACAGGTTTGAATCATTGAGCACTGGAGTGGAATGTTACAAGTGCAACAACTTTGGACACATGGCCAAAGATTATAGAATGACATTCCCTCCTAGAGAACCACAACAATCACATACAAGAACCTTAGACGAGAACATGGATAAGAAAGCATAATCAATATAGCAATGAAGAATGCACACTCACTTGTAATGTCCCACTTTGGGACATCATCACAGTGCAGAGGTTTATGATGACCAGAGTAGCCAGATGGATGTTATAGCGAGTACAAGGGTTATTGAGAGGCATTGTAGGGTCCAACTTGCATTGCTCATCCTATTTCATCATTATGAGCCATCTGCACAGATTGGCTTTGGTTTCGAAGCATTCCGACGATTTCCATGGTTTTGAGTATTTTTGGCTATAAGTCAATTAAATTCACTGAAGAGGTCATTTTGGCCACATTACTTGGAGGAACCTCTCAGTGTAGTAGCTCATTGGAATCGGGAGAAGCAACACTACAGGATGGGATGCTGAGAAGTGACTTTCAGTGGCCAAGGAAGTCACAAGGAGAGATAAGGCGATTTTCAGAGGTAAAAAGGTTAATTAATTAATTAATTAAATATTAATAAAATGAAAGTCACTTTGGAGGGACAAGGTGAGAAAAAATTATAAAGGAAAGGCAAGGGCCTCTACTCATTCATTCATGTATGATCATATTTTGATATCTAACTTTTAGCTAGTGAGCCCAACATTGGGGGTTTTGACTTAACAAACCCTAGAGGACGATTCAATGGTGAAAGATTCCACCAAGCTTGTCCCAAGCTTGGTCTCGGAGACACAATACGCTCCCACGCCATTCTAGTCAGTTCTACATCAATGCAGGAGGGCTCCACACCAGCCATAGGCACATGAAGAGAAGGAGGCGCACCATTGGGGGTTTCCAGCAAGGGGGGTGCACCATTCTTAGAGAGAGATTCATTGCAGGTGATTGACAGGGCTTTTGGAGATTCTATCACCTGGGTTTTCATTGCAAGGTCTTGGACATCAAATCTAGTCCATTCATGAGGAGTTTCATGTGCCATTTCATTTATTAGATGCACGGGACAAATTGGAGGAGAGGAGCAAACTTCAGAAATTTGTTTCAATCATTTGCTAGCTCAGATCTTCACCATTTCGCTTGGGACTTCACCAGGGAGGTAACCAAGCCCCGATCTATCATTCTAGCGATTTTGTGGAGCATGTGGAAGCATCTAGGAGTGAGGCCGATTTATCTAGGGTTTCAGGCATCTAGGGGGCCACACCATATCTTGGAGGAGGTTTAGATCCATAGGGTTTGAGGGAGATCTTGGAGATTCGGGCACCTGGGTTGTTCTTTCCATCACCCGATCTATTGTTTGGCATCTTTCTTGAGGTAATTGGACACATTTGGCAGTAGGGCCGAATTGTAGAGGAGCTTCAGCTATCCAGCAGGGTGTGGCACCTTCCAGCTTGGGGGTTTCAACATTCTTACGGCCCAGATCTACTTGTATTCAGTCTTCATTGTGTATCCAGCCTTTGGAGGCTTATTGTAGTCTTCTATTGGAGCATTTTGTAGAAGCTCTATTGTTTATCTTCTTAGCCATCTGTTGAGCATTCCAGATCGACATCTTCATTGTAGCAGGTTTCTCTATTTCATGAATAAAAGCAGATTTGAGATGTTTTGGCTTGTCTATCATATTGCATATGGTTGAGGTATGTCCATGATTGTATCTTCTTGTTTATTGCTGTAAACACTCATATAAACACATCAGTAAACCCTAAGGCCGAAATCAAGAGGCCATTCAGCAAGTAAACATATTTAAACAAGTAGGTCAGCGAAGTGTTTGAAGAAATACCACAACCAAAAAAGTTTAAAAGACACCCAAAACTGTGATGTTCCTAGCATCTTGTCTTGGGATCATTACAGTGGTATCAGAGCTTAGATTACTGCCAGCCAGTGGGAATTAACACATGCATGCAGAGCCATAGAGGGGTCTTCCATAAGAGGAGATGGATATTGTTAACAAGATTGAGGAGTGTGAGAGGGAATATGAAACCATCAATAATTTCAAAGGGCTCATAACATTCCAATGGTTTCTATCCTATAAAATTCCTAGTTGGAACAAAAAGAAGATTGCATGTTGGCTCAAGGAGAGGGAGGAAATCAGAGCAACCTGTTGGGGTAACCCCACGCCCATTAGAAACCCCACACCCATTAGGAGCATGCAACTTTGCTACAGTTGCAAGGTGCCTTGGGAACCAGATCATAGGTGTAGGGGTAAGGGTAAGAAGCATATTATTGAGGTGCACTATGACAGTGATGATGAGGCATGTGAGGATGGATCGATTGATGCTTATTTGGAGCAGTCAGATGATGATAGTGACTCTTGCACATAGACTAGTGATAGTGACTCTACCACAGAGGCTAGTGATTCTTTCACGCTTGAGGAGGATAGTGACCCTTGTGTAGTGGATAGATAGTTGGAGGAGCAGGATGACAACACCTGCATGGCAGTAGACATATCACATGTTATTGATGACCTTGCACCTTAGCAGAGTGGTGACACTAGTGAGGATTCAGACGTGTTAGCACCTACAGATGACCAGCTTCATATGGTGGTCGTGGCACATCTGCCATCTTTCCAGATTCCCATGATAGCCACGACATATGATGATAGCAGTAGTATAGAGGATCCGTATGTGCAGGATGCACACCATGGATGTGTAAATCCACTGATCCAGGAGGAAATACAGGACGTACATACAGTTGACTTTACACATACAGATCATCATGAGGAGATTGAGTCACAGCTTTTGGAGACTCCATTAGTTGAGTAGATTGTGGATGCTGACAGGTTTATGGAGCACCTACTTCCAGGATCGGCCTGCATGGGTGAGGATGCACTCTTTAGCAGTCAGGATGACCATAGCACGTGTCTGGATACATCTATATGGTATATCTAGGCACAGATGACAGTAGCAGGTTGAGTGCACATGAGGATACAACAGTTCACACCGGATACGATATGATTCAGAGAGCTAGTAGTTGAGGATGATGTGCAATTACGTATGGGCAGACCCAGTGGCACCGTAGACAACAGGTAGTTCAACACTTTATCTTTTGCAGAGAGTGTTGTTGAGGATTTTAGTGATGGCACTAACGGTGAGAGGCGTGAGGTGGTACCTCAACATGACTATGATCAGGAGTCACACCACTTAGTAGGACAATTGAGAGTTAGTGAGGCTATGATCATGACCGCCATTAGACATTTTGTTGACACACATGCATTGGTGGTCGATTACTGTTGGGAGGCATCAGTGGCACATGGTAGTGCAGATGAGGGATTTGCCATGGATGACTTCCATACTCTCAGGGAGAGAGTATCTATGATGAGGATCGATTACCAACAGTTGTTGACTGACAGGGACTACTTAATGAGGATTGGTGAGATGTATCATGAGGCTCTGAGGGAGCAGGAGTTAGAGGTGGACATACTTACTCAGGAGTTGGAGAGCACTAGAGGATTCTTGAGAGGCACACAAACAACCCTCCAAGAATCAGAGTCCAGATCAGATGAGCTTCTTGAGGAGATCCGTCAGAGATCCACTTCATCTGTCTTAGTGGATACTCAGATATGTCCTTCGGTCACATGGCTAGAAGATGGTGGTGGTCTAGTAGAGGAGCACTAGTTAATGGAGGACACTTCCATTTGTGTCCAGAGAGCGGTTGACCTCCATATAGAGGTTGATCCAACAGTACGCCCAGGATCTGTGATGCAGCATGAGTCTACAGGAGATGACAGGAGTATGCCAGATCATACAGTGATGAGTGATAGCTCACAGAGACATGCCAAGATGTATGGTGGGATTTAGAGGGGTGTATTGCCTTGCAGGGAGGAGACACACTTTGGGGAGCATGCAGATACCACTCCTTTGCAGCAGCACATGGATATGAGAGAGCACCTTCACCATATCAGTAGTTGCATGAGAGATGAGAGATGGAGGTTGGTTGACTAGAAGTCGAAGGAGTTACTTCTGGTTGTACCTGATGATTGGGGTTTAGTGATGGCTACGAACGAGCAGTTATCAGGGGTACATGTAGTCGTGCTTTTGGTCGAATACTTGGGATTGACCGAGGCGGGTAGTATTTTTCAGTTCTATGGTCAGCTACAGATGCCTCTGTTACCCTTTCCTGACACTTTTATCATGGATAGCAACATGAGGAGAGATAGATAGTGGCAAAGAGCATGGAGAGTGCGTGGGCCGAGACCACCTGACAGGAGCACTTTTACAGCATCCAGCAGGATAGAGATGGATTGTCATAGGCAGCCAACTGAGACTTGGTGCGTGATGGTGAGCACCATAGGCCAGATGATAGCAAATGAGCACAGAGGGCTTCCGACGGTGATCGGTCTGACACAAGAGCAGTTAAAGGAGGTTGGAAGTGATAAACTTCCAAGTCTTCCATGGGATCCGGGAGTTCACTTGGTGAGTAGGGTGTTTCACTACATGGTGACCCAGGTTGCGCTAGAGAGCCACACACTCCACCAAGGGTCGGTTTGGAGTGGGTCTGTAGGGATTTGTCTGATAGAGAGAGGCATCTTTTCACTCTTGATCATCATGATAGGACGCAGAGATGGGTGGACATGTACTTCTTCTATAGAGATGTCCTTACAGATACAGTTCATGGAAAGCAGGTCCAATGGTCACAGGTATTTCAGCATGAGGATCCAGGAGAGGAGGATCCAGTATGTATGCAGGGGGCAAACAATCATAGTCAAAGTAGTGCAGGGCCAACATGGTGATCTTCGACATAGGTTAGCATGGGACCCAGGGATTGCAGGACTGAGCATTTCATTGACTGACATGGGAGAGTGGACCATTGCAGGGGAAAGTTATTCTAACTTTTCATTGAGCTTCAGTGTTGAGAGGAGCGCATCGCTTGCGGGTGTCTCACAGAGCTCTAGCAACACCTTGTTCGAGCATCAACATGAGCAGTTGATGGAGGCCGTATGGATCTTGGTAGAGACTTGGAGGATGGATTCATTCCAAGATGAGGCCATGTGTCTTATGCAGGAGACTCTCGGGGTTGATGTATTTCAGGGTTATGCTTCCCAGGGGCTAGTAGTTCATGACTTGATATGGGACCCAGGGAGTAGAGTGCATGAGTATTCATCTTCGGATGGGTTCTACTATGTATCCCACAGGTGGACATGGGATCCTGGTATTATATTTGAGGGGATTTGGTTATTGCTTGAGGACAAGCAATTTTCTAGCAGGGAGGACTGTAATGTCCCCACTTTGGGACACCATCACAGTGCAAAGGTTTATGATGACCAGAGTAGCCAGATGGATGTTATAGCGAGTACAGGGGTTATTGAGAGGCATTGTGGGGTCCAACTTGCATTGCTCATCCTATTTCATCATTATGAGCCATTCCGCACACACTGGCTTTAGTTCCGAGGCATTTCGACAATTTCCATGGTTTTGAGTATTTTTTGCTATAAGTCAATTAAATTCACTGAAGAGGTCATTTTGGGCACATTACTTGGAGGAACCTCTCAATGTAGTAGCTCATTGGAATTGGGAGAAGCAATACTATAGGATGGGATGCTGAGAAGTGACTTTCAGTGGCCAGGGAAGCCACAAGGAGAGATAAGGCGATTTTCAGAGGTAAAAAGGTTAATTAATTAATTAAAGTGATTTAATTAATTAATTAAATATTAATAAAATGAAAGTCACTTTGGAGGGACAAGGTGAGCAAAAAGTATAAAGGAAAGGCAAGGGCCTCTACTCATTCATTCATGTATGATTATATTTTGATATCTAGCTTTTAGCTAGTGAGCCCGACATTGGGGGTTTTGAGGGTTTTGACTTAACAAACCCTAGAGGACGATTCGATGATGAAAGATTCCACCTAGCTTGTCCCAAGCTTGGTCTCGGAGATGCAATACGCTCTCACGCCATTTTAGTCAGTTCTACATCAGTGCAGGAGGGTTCCACACCAGCCACAGGCACAGGAAGAGAAGGAGGGCACACCATTGGGGGTTTCTAGCAAGGGGGACACACCATTCTTGGAGAGAGATTCATTGCAGGTGATTGGCAGGTCTTTTGGAGATTCTATCACCTGGGTTTTCATTGCAGGGCCTTAGACATCAGATCTAGTCCATTCATGAGGAGTTTCAGGTGCCATTTGATTTATTAGATGCATGGGACGAATTGGAGGAGAGGAGCAAACTTCAGAAATTTGTTTCAGTCATTTGCTGGCTCAGATCTTCACCATTTCGCTTGGGACTTCACCAGGGAGGTAACCAAGTCCTGATCTATCATTCTAGCAGTTTTGTGGAGCATTTGGAGGCATCCAGGAGTGAGGTCGATTTATTTAGGGTTTCAGGCATCCAGGGGGGCGCACCATATCTTGGAGGAGGTTTTGATCCATAGAGTTTGAGGGAGATCTTGGATATTCGGGCACCTGGGTTGTTCTTGCCATCACTCGATCTATTGTTTGGCATCTTTCTTGAGGTAATTGGACATGTTATCCCCCACTTTCAGGGATAACTAGCAATCATGTCTCGAGGCCCACAGGTCCTAGACATGGAGTATCGAGAGTAGGATGGACTTTAGCATGGCCCTGGAGGGCCCGCCTTTTCTTTTTTCCAATATCTTCATCTTGTCAGCAACAACGACATCCACCACCATCGGCTTGGTCCCGTGTCAGAGATGGTTCTTGCTCCATGAGGTAATTAGTCCAGGTATCATGGTATATGTCACTTTGATCATCAAAACCATTGAATGTATGCATCTGATTCCTTTTATTTCTAACAACTACTTGGATTTTACACTTGCCCACTTGACCATGTTTGGGGGGATTGACAGGGTGCCCTAGCAAGCCCGTGTCTGTAGGTTTTGGTTTGCCACTGGGGGGAATTTCTGAAAATCCATCGTCCGCTCCCATCATAGTACTACTTTTCCATCTTGTTTCCCGCTCACCTATCCCATTCCACTTGTCCAGACGTTGGGTTGACCTATTTTTAGGACTGCACCTTATCTCGTGGGAAGAAGGGGCTAAAGGCCTAGAAGGTAAAAGCAAGCTGGTAAAAGATAAAAGCCTAAAAATAAAAACTCAAGATGCTTCACCCAGGGATCCTCGAGAAAGAAATAAAAAGCTTCTCAACAAGAAACAAGAGGGACCCGGAAAAATAATAAAACAAGGCCTAACCAGGGATAGGGGGTATCATCACGAGCCAACCTATTAGGTCCATGGGTATCTAACAATATGACATTGGCATTAGCTAGTCACCACACCAGGGCAGTGACTCTTGGTTGCATGGCCAAGGGAAAGGGGGTCTCATCACGAGCCAACCTTCTCATTTCTGTGAAAATACTTGTGGGTAACATTGTCACCACTGGTCACCACGCCATGGCAGTGTCCCCTGATTAGCTCTTGAACAAAAAGCAATAAAAGATAAAAGAATATAAGAATGAAGAATAAAAGGCAAGAATGGGCTTGGAAAAAATGCATCCATGACAGGTACAGCTTGCCTTCTACAAAGGCACCCACATGTAACATTTTTTTCATCCTTGGTCCAGATTGCACCCACATGTTTGGACATCCCTTGACCACATTACCCACTTACATGGCTTGGATGAGGTCTCTTTCGGGAACTTTCCTTCTTCTGTGGACACCAGCTCAATAGGACGCCTTGTCCTTTTCTCTAGGCTTGTATTGTAGGCTTGTGTAACGTCTTTGAGCTGTTAATTGATGTATTAGGGATTTTATGCACATGTTTAATAATATTGATGATGAGATGTGATTGACATTGCTATGATCCTTGCGACTGATGAGCCCATGGAGGGCATAACTTTTGATATGCAGGACCATGCCCGACGGACATGTACCATTTGGACCGGTACACATGGGGAGATGATCAGTTCGGACCTCCATGGGGTTGAAGAGCCCATTAGATGGATGTTGGGACCCCATCAGGGGGGAGAGACAAGACAAAGATGGATCAGGAGCTTTGCACCGAAGAAGAAGAGCACGTTCCACCAGAGGCACCCCGACAGAGCTTGACCTAGGGGGAATGACCCTCTTTCAGTGGAACGTTGGCCTTGAAAGGCCTAGGACGTCACCATCCCATGACATCATCCAGCATCATGGACATCTTGGGAGGCAGGCTAGGCAACATTGGCACGTGTGGCAGGTTGGAGAAGCCCAAGGAGGGCTAACGTTTTGCTCCAGGATGCTCCATTTGCCCTAGAAGGGGCTTACGTCTCCCTTAAAGGGGCTTATTACTTCTTTTCAGCTTGATTATGGTTTTAATTTGACAATTTAATGTAAAATAGTATGATTTGGTATTTTGGCCTTGTCGACCATTTACATGACCTAAAATGTAAAATTAGGTCATGGAATGATATAAATGAAGGATTTTCACCTTCATTTTAAAGAACAACTCACTCACTCCATAAGGAGGTCTGAAATTTGCACCCTATCTTGGGTTATTGGTTGATTTAGTGATGTGCACTTGTTGAAGGAAGACTATTTTGGCATATTTTGGCTTTTCTCTTAATGGAAGGTGTTACAACTAGGGTTTGTAATGCATTTTCTTGGTGATATGTAAGTATTTTTCTGCAAAACTTCTTGAATGAATGGTTGTAGTCTTATTTCTTGCATATATTTATAATTTTGCTGAATAAAACCCTAGGTGACAAGCACACAAGTAGGTCCTTGTCTCATGTCCCCAATGAGAGAAATTTGCAGCCATTGATAGAGAAGAGAGAGCCTAGTCGTAGCTCCACCCTCTTTTTCTCTTCATTTATTGCTAGTCGTACTAAGAAGAAAAAGACGCCTTAAGCCTAGGTCTACTACACTTTGGGCCGATTTTTTCTAGGGTTTGTTGAAAGAGCCTTGCTGTAGCAACACTCTGCTTCATCAAATCCTCTTGTCTTAGTTTATGCTATCTTTCAGCTAGTCGTTTTGCCATTTGAGTTAAGGAAGGAGGAGAGAGCACCGAGGCCTAGTTCACCTACACCAAAGGATACAGTGAAACTTCAAAGACATTCCAGATCAACATCCCTAGTCAGAGACAGATTAAGACAAGCAGAGACGTTGTCCTTGAAGAAGAGATAGTCTTTCAAAGACCCAGAGAGTCTCAGATGGAGATTGACAGTGAGACAATACCTTCTTCCCCTTCAACAGTTCAGAGGGAGACAAAGATTACTCAAGTTAATCCAGTTTCTCCAGTTGATATATTCAGAGATATTGCAGTAGGGCATAAAAGGCCTACCTAGACTCACTCTGTAAGAGGCAGAGAAACATACAAGCCTCTCAAGGCACATCCTGAGAAAGCGAAAGAGATGTTTCGAGATATCCTTCAGTCATGAGCCACTTCATTGATGTTGAGCCTCTTTGTCTTAGAGAAGCAACAAAAGAACAAGTATGGCAAGATGCCATAACAGAAGAATACCAATATATTTTAAACAATGATGTATAAGATATTATTCAGGGACCAGAAGGGAAGTCTGTGGTAACTTCCAAGTAGATCTATAAGATCAAGCATGCGGTTGATGGAAGTGTCGAGAAATACAAAACGAAATCTATAGCCAGAGGTTTCTCACAAACAAAGGGAGTTGTCTATGATGAGACACTTGATCCAGTAAACCCAATACACTTCCATCCGTACTACCATCCATGAGTTGGAAACTATATCAGGCAGATAGATTCTTGATGAGTTTAGATTTCATCAAGACTGTTGTTAATCCAAACCTATATTATTACAGTGTTGGTGACGAGAGCCTGATTTTGATGACTTATTCAGAAAGCCTTGTTGTTGGATACAAGTAATCCTTGACTTCTGAATTTGAGATGAAGAATCTGAGTATGATGCACTACTTCTTGGGATGAGAAGTATGATAGAGGACCGATGAGAATTTCCTAAGTCAAGAAAAATATACAATGAAAATATTAAAGAAGTTTAGTATGACATAATGAAAATCCATGCCCACTCCAATGGTAATGGATTCGAAGAAAATGAGTGATGATGATTCAGACAAGATTGATCCACATTGGATCACTGATGTATCAGGTTAACACCAGACTTGATTCATGCCATGTAGTGAGTGTGCTCAGTCATTTCATGAGTCAACCGAGATAGACTCACTAGACAACAGTAAAACATGTATCGAGATATATATGAGTCACAGTTGGATATGGCTTGAGATATGCCTCCAGTATGAACTTGAGTTTGCAGGATATGTCGATTAGGATTGAGCAGAAAGTACAGTGGACTGGAAGAGCACATGCGGTTGTTGTTCTATCGTGAAGTTTTCCATGGTTTTCTGATACAGTAGGTAAAAAAACTTTGTGGCCTTGAGTACCATAGGCAGAGTATATAACATCAAGTGTGTGAAGCAATATGGCTTCACAAACCTTTGACATATTTACTTGACCATGAGATGGATCCTATGATGATAACCAAAGAGTTGTGTGTAAAGCTCCTTGAGAACCCAGTGTTTCCTGATGAATCAAAACACGATGAGATGAAACGTCTTTATACCGGAGATATGATACAGAGGAAAATCGTACACATGCAGTACCTTCCTACACATGAGCAGATTGTAGACATCTTCACCAAACTAACTTGATGAAGAAAGCCTCCCTAGTTGAGAGGCAATGTTGATGACTCCAACCAAGACAAAATTCAAAGTACATCCGTGTGAGACTTGGCATGATAAAGAATGCCTCCCTAGCTGAGAGGGAGTGTTGATGATTGCAGCTATGTGAGACATTCTTCAGCTTACAAACCTGTGAGATGTGGATCATTGCAGCTATGTGAGTCTTTCTCTCAGCTTACAAACCTGAGAGAAAGCCCCTAAGAAGGGTACGTGGTTCCTGCCTGAGACAGAGCTAGGAATGTAGAGATGACCTCCTCCATTCAGAGAGTTGAGAAGAACTCCAGATGATTATCCAGTGGGAAAGGCGATCTGTTGAGTTAGATGTGCATGTGGCTAAGCACAAGGTGAACATGTGAAATCCCAAAGTGTTGGGTGCATCGTCATGTGAACATAAATGAAGATGATGTATTAGCCTCCTCTGAGCAGCAAAGTTGACGAGAAGACTCCAGATGATTCTCTTATGTGAGGCAATGGGAAAGAAGGTCTGTAGAGTGGACGTGCATGTGGACGAGCACAGGTGAACGTGTGAAGATCTGGTTCTTTTGTGTAATGCAGTGAACCAGAGATATGACATCCCTATGGATGTGCCCCTAGTGGATGAGCACTAGTGGGTATATCAGATCCTTTGCTATATATTGTTCAAGAGTCAAACCTGCCTGTAACCCTATTGTTATGTAAAGGGTACAGGTCAGCCCCACCTTAATGTGTTTAATAATAAATGTAAAAGATAATTAATCCGGTTAATATTAATTATAATAATAATTATTATTATTATTATAATGTGACTTAGAGAGGTCGGCCCTGTTGAGCCAACAAACACTTATGTTGATAGGACAAGTCTAATATAAGTAAAGGAAGATTTTCCATTGTGGAATCATATCCTTCATGTGAGTTTGGAAATTTCAGCAAGTAAATTTACTTGGGAAAAGTGCGCACCTCACTTGGGCGCTAGTCTTCTAGGGTTTGAGAACCCTCTTGTGTGCTAGGTATTTCTTGGTGGTGAAGGTCTTGTTGATGATTGTAGATATGTGAGACATTCTCTAGCTTACAAATCTGTGAGGTGTGGATCATTGCAGCTATGTGAGTCTTTCTCTCAACTTAAAAACCTAAGAGAAAGCCCCTAAAAAGGGTATGTGGTTTCTGCCTGAGGCAGAGCTAGGAACGTAGAGATGACCTCCTCAATTCAGAGAGTTGAGAAGAACTCCAAATGATTATCCAGTGGGAAAGGCGATATGTTGAGTTAGACGTGCATGTGGCTGAGCACAAGGTGAACATGTGAAATCCCCAAGTGTTGGGTGCATCGTCATGTGAACAGAAATGAAGATGATGTATTAGCCTCCTCTGAGCAGCAGAGTTGACGAGAAGACTCCAGATGATTATCATGTGTGAGGCAGTGGGAAAGAAGATCTGTAGAGTGGACGTGTCTGTGGACGAGCACAGGTGAACGTGTGAAGATCTGGTTCTTCTGTGTAATGCAGTGAATCGGAGCTATGGCATCCCTATGGATGTGCCCCTAGTGGATGAGCACTAGTGGGTGTATCAGATACTTTGCTATATATTGTTCAAGAGTCAGACCTTCCTGTAACCCTAATTGTTATGTAAAGGGTACAGGTCGGCCCCACCTTAATATGAGTAATAATAAATGTAAAAGATAATTAATATGGCTAATATTAATTATAATAATAATAATAACAATAATTATAATATGACTTAGAAGAGGTCGGCCTTGTTGAGCCAATAGACACTTATGTTGATAGGACAAGTCTAATATAAGTAAAGGAAGATTCCCCATTGTGGAATCATATTTTTCAAGTGAGTTTGGAAATTTCAGCAAGTACATTTACTTGGGATAAGTGCGCACCTCTCTTGGGTGCTAGTCTTCTAGGGTTTGAGCACCCTCTTGTGTGTTAGGTCTTTCTTGGTGGTGAAGGTCTTTCTCTTCAAGAAAATAGCAAAGGATTTGGTTGGGTTTTCTTCCCTTGTTGAGAAGGGTTTCCCGGGATACTTCTTGTGCTCTTGTTTATGGTGTTTCTTCTTGTGATCTTGGTTGCTACAACATTCTTGTTTATGGTTAAGACAAATGCAAATTGATATGAACTAAATGCTTAACCTATCATATTGAAAAATCAACATGGTATCAGAGCATAGGTCTTGAAGATCCCATTGCACAAGAATTTTCCAGCCCTTTATCTCACTCATCTGCAGAAACCGTACGACCCTCCTAGGGTTTCCAGAAATTTCGTATGGCCTCCTCTTATGAGAGCTTTCACCACTCAAAACTTGGACGCTTGAGCTAGAAAGGGCTTAGAAGGGTGCGGCCTCCTTCAGCGCACCTCGAGCAAGTCTCAGATCAATTTTCCGGGCATTTCGAATTTTTGGCACTAAGGGTTTCTAGGGTTTCGCCAAAATTCTGCAAAAAATTCTGAATTGTATTTATGCAAACTTATTGAAGAAGCTCCCCAGCTTACCAGGGCTATCATATTTATCAAGTCTTATTGTTGGCAATCATAAGCCCAACAAAACCTAAAAGTGTTAGCTTAGCCTAACTGTTAGGTTTTCTAGCCTAGTTGACAAGGGTTTGTGAAGATGAGAAAAATCATGATGGGAAGCAAGCTCAGTACAAGACTCAAAGTAATGAAGACATCCAAATCTCAGCACTCTCGGGTATGATTCCTATCAATGATAATACTTGGCTAATTGATAGTGGTGCCTCCAGGCACATGACCGGTATTAGAAATCATCTAACACACTTCGTTGAGAAAGAGACACATCTACATGTTGTTCTTGGAGATGATGCCAGATATAATGTGAAAGGAGTTGGAACTTCTACCTTCCAACTAGATTCAGATATGCAGCTTAAACTAGAGGAAGTTCTATATGTACCCAGAATGAAGAGAAACCTTGTCTCTATTTCGGCCTTGGGAAACAAAGGTTACAAAATTACTTTCTCAGAAGGAAGAGTTCTTGCATGGCACAAAGACCCTCATATAAGCTCTTCCAAAGTAATTGGTGTCAGAGAAAACAACTTGTACAAGCTGACCATCAAACCAGTTCAAGCCTTATTACATGACACTATCAGCTTGAGTGAGTTATGGCATAGAAGACTTGCTCACATTCATTATAGAGCTCTTCCAGCTCTAGGGAAAATGGTAACAGGTCTACTAGAGATCCAGATTCAACATAAAGGTGTTTGCAAAGGTTGTGCCCTTGGAAAAAATGTTAAAGGATCCTTTCCTAGTAGCGACAACAGATCCAAGGAAATCTTGGACCTAATACGTTCAGGATGTATGTAGGCCAATGATGGTTGCATCCTTAAATGGGTACTTATACTATGTACTCTTCATAGATGATCACTCCAGGAAAACTTGGATTTACTTTTTGAAGAACTAGGATGGAGTCCTTGCCAAGTTTCAAGAATCCAAAGCTGATGTTGAAAACCTGATCGGAAGAAAAATCAAAGCATTGAGATCAGACACTGGAGGAGAATACACCTCAAAAGAATTTAACAGTTTTTGTATTGAAACAGGAATCAAGAGGGAGTTCACAGTTCCTTACAACCCTCAACAAAATGGGGTTGTTGAAAGGAAAAACAGAACTATCATTGAGGCAACTAAAGCAATGATACATGATCGGAGTCTACCTATGACTCTATGGGCAGAAGCATGTATGACAACAATATATGTTCAAAACCGTAGTCCTCATCAGATCCTGAAGAACATTACTCCAGAAGAAGCATTCACCAAAGTGAAGCTTGAGATCAGACACTTCAGAATATTTGGATGTCCAGTGTACCTTCATGTACCCAAAGAAAAGAGATCCAAACTAGAACCTTCAGGAAGAAAGGGTACATTTGTAGGACACAGTGAATCCTCAAAAGCATATCGAATCTACATCCCAGGTCAGAGACAAATTGAAGTAAGCAGAGATGTTACTTTTGAAGAAGAAGTAGCCTTCCAGAAATCCAGAGAAGCTTAGATGGAAATTGATAGTTAAACAATACCTCCTCCTCCTTCAACAATTCAGAGGGAGACAGATATTATTCCAGATGAGCCAATAGCTCTAGTTGACCCAGTTGCTCCAGCAGATTCAGTTTCCCCAAGCAACATACCCAGAGACATCACAGTTGGACATAAAAGACCTGCTTGGGCTCGACAAACTTTAGAAGAAGCAGAAGGGCATAAAGCCCCACAAGGAGCAACCAAACAAAGCAAGAGACCTAAGAGATTCTCAAGCTACCTTTCAACCATGACCCACATTATTGATTCAGAGCCAACTTGTCATGGAGAAGCATCAGGTGAACAAGTATGGCAAGATGCCATGACTGAAAAATGTCAATCTATACTAAACAAATGATATATGGGATGTTGTTCCAAGACCAGAGGGAAAGTCTATAGTGACTTCCAAATGGATTTACAAAATCAAACATGTTGTTGATGGAAGCATTGAAAAATACAAAGTAAGATTTGTGGCTAGAGGGTTTTCACAAATAGAGGGAGTCGACTATGACGAGATTTTTGCATCGGTAGCCAGATATACCTCCATCCGATCTATCATTGCACTAGCTGCTTCCATGGGTTGGAAGCTACATCAGATGGATGTAAAGACATATTTTCTCAATAGTGAAATTGAGGAAGAAGTTTATATTGAGCAGCCAGAAGGTTTCGTTATACACAACGAAAAATCTCATGTATGTTGGTTGAAGAAAGCCCTATAAGCACCACGTGTTTGGTACGAGAAAATGGATGGATTTATGATGGGTTTGGGCTTCAACAAAAGTGCAACTGACCCAAACTTATATTATCACATTGATGGCAATGAGTGTCTGGTTTTGGTCGTATATGTGGATGATCATTTCATCACTGGTTTAGAGAGATTCGTTGTTGAATGCAAACAAGAATTAACTGCCAAATTTGAAATGAAGGATTTGGGCCTAATGCATTATTTCTTGGGACTAGAAGTATGGCAGAGATCAGATGAGATTTTCCTAAGTCAAGGAAAATATACTATGGAGATACTGAAAAAGTTCAAAATGACAGATTGTAAATCCATGCCTACTCCAATGGTAATGGATTTAAAGAAGATGAGTGACACTGATTCAGGAGACGTAGATTCACATTTATATCGACAACTTATTAGATCTTTGATGTATCTGGTTAACACCAGACCAGACATTTGTTATGCAATGAATGTGCTTAGCCAGTTTATGAGTCAACCAAAACATACACACTGGATAGCTGCAAAACACGTATTGAGATACTTACAAGGTACAATTGGTTATGGCCTGAGATATGCAACTAATGTGGACTTAAGCTTGGAAGGATATGCCGATGCAGATTGGGAAGGAAGTGCAATAGACATAAAAAGTACCTCAGGTTGTTGCTTAACCTTAGGATCAACCATGGTTTCCTGGTGTAGCAGAAAACAAAGCTCTGTAGCTTTAAGTACAGCAGAGGCAGAGTACATTGCACTAAGTGTGGTAATTCGTGAAGTAGTATGGCTTCGCAAACTCTTGACTAACTTGTTTGATCATGAGATGGATCTGACTACTATTCATTGTGACAACCAGAGTTGTGTAAAGCTCTTCGAGAGCCCAGTGTTTCATGACAAAACGAAACACATTGAAATCAAGTATCACTATATCATAGACATGGTGTAGAGAAAGACAATATGCGTGCAGTATCTTTCTACTCATGAACAGATTGCAGATATATTCACCAAACCACTTACCAAGACAAAGTTCGAGTATTTCCGTGAGAGACTTGGCATGGTGGAAAATGCCTCCCTAGCTGAGAGGGAGTGTTGATGATTGCAGCTATGTGAGACATTCTCTAACTTACACACCTGTGAGGTGTGGATCATTGCAGCTATGTGAGTCTTTATCTCAGCTTACAAAAATGAGAGAAAGTCCCTAAAAAGGGTGTGTGGTTCCTGCCTGAGACAGAGCTAGGAACGTAGAGCTGACCTCCTCAATTCAGAGAGTTGAGAAGAACTCCAGATGATTATCCAGTGGGAAAGGAGATCTATTGAGTTAGGCGTGTCTGTGGCTGAGCACAAGGTGAACGTGTGAAATCCCAAAGTGGTGGGTGCATCGTCATATGAACATAAATGAAGATGATGTATTAGCCTCCTCTGAGCAGCAGAGTTGACGAGAAGACTCCAGATGATTCTCCTGTGTGAGACAGTGGGAAAGAAGATTTGTAGAGTGGACGTGCCTATGGACGAGCACAGGTGAATGTGTGAAGATCTGGTTCTTCTGTGTAATGCAGTGAATCGGAGCTATGACATCCCTATGGATGTGCCCCTATTGGATGAGCACTTGTGGGTGTATCATATCCTTTGCTATATATTGTTCAAGAGTCTTTTCCCCTTGATGGGGTTTGAGGAGGTGACCACTAACCAATAATGGATGTCTTCTTCCTTCCAACGTGGATAGATGGTAGGCATCATTGACTGACTTCATTCCGACTCTGAAAGGTCCAAGACAAAACTGTGCACTCCCTTTGACATTAGTAGGCTCTCCCCTTTTTGTATCTGACATCCAGACCCTATCTCCCTCTTGGTAATCCTTTGTCTTGAATTTGGTTGTTTCTTGTATAACTCTAGTATATTGTTTTGAGGGAGGAGAGTGGGATTTTGTTGTGAAGACTTCCTACTGGGTCGGTCTGATCAATATGTCATCTTCTCCTTTCTTTAATAGCTTGACGGTCCCAACTTCCTTGTCCTTGTATTTGTATAAGAGTTGTTGGTATTCTTCCTTCTTTGGCCATTGTATTTGATCAAAGTCTTCCTCTGAAGCGAAAAGCAAATCATCAGGGGAAAATACAGGAAGACTTTCCTTGATTGGCTCATGTGTTTCTCCAATTCTAACATCATCATCAATTTCTTGCACATGAACCTTGGCCATCAGCACATTTGGGAGGCGGCTTATTGTTCTATCATTCATAGGAACGTTAATGTAAGTTAGATCCATCTCTAAGGTGCCTCCCAACATTACAACAAACTTCCTGGACAACAACATTCCCCATACATCTGGGACATCCACTACCACAATATCCACGTGGATCACTTTTTCGGGGTATCTTCCAAGGCATACTTCAACATTCTCAACTACCCCATGAGTGGGTATGGCCCTGGATTCAAATCCACACACATTCTTGTAAGTTCGTGTGGCCTTTAGGCCTAATTTCTCCATGACCTTCAAAGACATCATGTTAGCGCCTACCCCTGAATCAAGCATACAATTGTTAAGGCATTTGTTATTAATCAACAAGGTCATGAAGAAAGGCAGGTGTCCATCATACTAAACCCTAAAGTGATCTGCTTGTAACATGATAGGAGGGTCCATCGGATCATCTAAAGTTTTGAAAAAAAATTCGAACCTTTCTTTTACAGATGGGACCTTGATGACTTACCTTAATGGAATGGTCACGTGCATTTTTTCCAATGCACCTTCAAAATCAAAGTTCAAATCCACTTTATCGATTTTGGAAGGATTTTTAGGAAGAAGTATGTTCATAGGTGGAGGTCTTGTCTGTGAAATTACAGGCCCAGTAGAGAGAGGTTGGTTCATTCTTTTTTGCCTAGTGTATACTTGGAATTATTGCTTCTTCAACTTTTCTCTCGACTCTTGGTCAAGGTTATTTATCACCTCCATCCTAGCCTTCTTAGTTGCTTCCTTTATGCCTTCTTGATGTTCTTCAAGTGTGACATTAAGGCAATATTGAGGACCTTCAATGGTATGATTAACATCGTTCACTTGGTCATGCTCACCATTGTTGAGAGGACACTCATGCTCCCAATGTGAGTCTCTGCACTGTAATCACCAAGGGTTTTCATCTACTATGTTTGCGGGGGCTAAAGTATTAGGAACCTCTTGATCCTTCTTTGGTCTAAAAACTTGATTCCCTTTCTGAAATTTCCCTTTCTAAGGAACCCTAGGAGCTTGTTGTTGAGCTCTTTCCAAGTTGACAATCCTATTCATCATTAGTTCTTGGGTTTTTACCATGCCATCTACAGTCAATTGTAGTTTTGCCAAGCTAGCGCTAATATCTAAGGTAGGTTCGACATTATGGACTATCTTAGGTTTAGAATCCATTTTGACTCTTGGGGCAGAGAAAGGCTCAACTCTAGATGATGATAGGTTGTCTTCAATCCTTGCAGCTACCTCTTGGGCTTCTTGGATTGTTTTAGGGGCTTTATCTCTGAGGAGATATCCCAGTTGTCCTGTATCGGCTTTGGTGTAAATAAAGAGAAGGAAACTATCTGAAGGATGATGGCTCACTAGGATCTTTTGCATTAAATTTTCAAATTTATCATGAAATTCTCTAACAGTTTCATTCTCTTGTTTTGTGAGGCATCGAGGAGACCATTGTACCATCGTCTAGCGCCATCATGGAGGGTAGTAGAGAACAATTTCATAGCTAAATCCTCAGCATCATCGTTGATGGGATGAAGCTGAAAGAAGGCCCATAAATTACTCATATGATCATCGGCACTGACTACATCATTACCAGTGAATTTAGGCAACCATTTCTCATACTTAGGGGGCATTTGACTAGGGTATCCTGGTATGCTTATCATGTCTAACGGTTTGAAGAGCTTGGATGACCATTGCTTTTGGCTATTAGCTTGGTTTGGATTACCTGTCTGAGTTCTTGTGCTAGACATTGTGTTTAAAGGAAGATTTCCTCCGAATAATGATTTTACTATAGGAGAGTTTTGAGGAGGTTTTCTTCTAAAGGACTTGGGAGGGTTGGTATACCTCCCTGAGCTTTGTGGAGTCACCAGATAATTTTCTTGAAACTATCAAAGGGATGAGGGGATCACCCTCAGTGGAGTCACCAGGTAAGCTTTGTAAGATAAAGGATTTTGAGGAAAGGATTACCGAAAAGTGTCGTCTTAGAGGAGAATTGACTTAGTGTTCCCCGGCAGCTGTGCCAAAATGTTATCGCACAATTTGTACTTTCCCAAAGCCAAAGGCAATTGGATACTAAATTGGTGTAACAAGGAGGATGTCCTATCATTGTCACCTTAATAAGACACCTCTTTCTATTTAGGAGTAGTACCCAGACATCCCCAGTGACCTGGGGGTTTGAGAAGGCTAAAGTAAAAGTTATGAGAAAATCTGACCCCTCTCATAGGTCACTCATATAAGAAGTTCCAAGGTTTTAATGAGATGAAGCAAAATATAATTTAAGTGTACCTTCCCAGAACAAGACAACAAGAAGAAAAGAAATATTGTTTGCAAGTACCATATGATGTCAGTGCTTCATAAAACCATGAATTCTTGAAAGATAAACAAGCTGATGTAAAACTGAAGCAATATAAATATTTATAACAACAATGTATATTTAGCAACAACTACAAAATTATGATTCAAGAATTACAAGAAATGATAGCCTAAAATTGACGGAATGATAATAGATGTCAGAAGCAATAATGGTAATGTATAATCATCTTTTAATCTTTCTTTTAGGATGAATTTGTTGTTGTTATAGATCGTTGTAGCAATATTTTGCAACAAAAGCAAGTTAGTTAGTAAGTTAGTCTAATCTAGAGTTAGAAAGAGTTAGTAAAAGTCTTAGGGAAGATGGTTTAAGAGTTGTTTGGTCAATCAATCACTTGCAAGGAGTGAACTAGTGCCTTTTAGGGTAATGGAGTCAAAGTTTGTAGCCACAATTCTTAGAGGAAAACAATAAATGATAATGGGTGAACTAAAGGGAAGGGTAAGATGATTGAGGTGTTAGTAACCTAAGCCTCAATAACTAAACCTTGTTTCTGTCCTTATACACACTTGCAGACGTGAGCTAAGTCCTACTCACTTAGTGTGTCCTTGGAGGCACAATGCCTAGGTTCAAAGCCCATGCTGTCCCTTTGGCTTGAACCTCTTCCGTCTAGGCTTACTCCTAGGGAAAGCCAAAGGGGGTAGACCCTAATTACTAGATGTGATTAACGTTAAGTTCTAGGAGTTGGTTTTAATTAGTTACAAGGTTGGGGGAATAGACTAACCTATGATGCAAAGGAAGCAATGCAAGATGCAACTATCTACTTATGTCAAGCAAGTCCTTCCCTAAGTCTACTAAGACTAGTGCCTAAAGATTGGGAAAGGGGTCAACTAAAGTTTAAGGAAGGTTGATTACAAAACGATTTACAAAGATACTTACAACCAATAATGAATGATATATATACAACAATATCAAAATAGGAGATGTACAACAAGATACAAAATTACATAAGAAACAAGCTAACCATGTGTTTTAATGTGCAGGAATTAAAGGATATCAAAGCATGAACATCATCAACACATTAAACCCAAGCATGCCCCAATAGCACTCACTCTATTGGACTTATTTTCAATGGCAACATCAACACTCAAGACCCAACAAGATGATGCCTCCAAATGGGATGCGCTATCTCTTGAGGGATCACACTACAAAGAACACTTAACAAATGAAATGAAAGGATTGAAGGAACAAGTGCTCCACAATACTTAAAAGATTGACACTTAGATAATTAATCCACAAATAAATAAAGGAATGCACTTGCAATGTGAAATGAAAGAGATGTGTGCTTGCAAGTAATGTTTTAGACAACCATAAGATGTACCCAAGAAAGTGATGCCTAAAACACTAAGTGGATTAACAATTGGTTAAAGATTATTAAAGATTTTATTTACCCCCTAACTAAGTGTCAAACCAAAATCCTCCTCCCCCAATTACTAAATGGTTGTTGGATGCTCAAGAAGTGAGGCAACGAGGCCTACCCTAACTTCACAGATCAACCCTAAAGATCCAAGTACTCCCGGAAAGGACGTCGCACGTCGTGAGACCGTCCCTGGCCTAGCACCTTTCGTTGTCTTCCTCAAACCCCGTTTTAGATGGCGAAGATGGAGAATTTAGGTGTCCTATTAAGTCTAATATGTTATTACCCCTATGGACTAAGTATTTTAGGTTGTTTATGAGTGTTTAAGTGACTTTTAGTTGCCTTAAAATGATGAAAAAGTGTCAAAACTGAAACTTAATCAGCTCAAAAGATGTGTTATAGATCATGAAATTTAAGCATGTAGACACATATGAATCATGTAAAAGAAAGCTGAAACAAAAGAGCTACTCCATCATCATTTACTTAACCATAAACATGTGCAAGCTTGTATGAAAAGAATGCTATGAAAGGGCAAGAACAACTTGCCAAAGAAAGAAGAAAATGCTTTAGCTCATCACCACTTAACCATGAGTGTTATTGCATTAAGAAAAAAAGTGCTAAGAGATGAAAAGTACTTGATGAAATAAGAGTGTGTCCCTACACCATAAACATGCCCCACGTATACTTCAAACATAGATGATGGCAAATGGCCTTAAAGATAAGTTATTTGCAAGTTAAAAGGATTATTTCTTAAACCACCATTATTGCATTAAACCGTGTGATATTGCATTAGAACATGTGTTATGAAACTTGAAAGATTATAGCATGTAAGTAAGATTATGCCCCAAGGGCCTAAGCTAAGACTAGTTATGTGAATGTGAGATCTACTTCTAGAAGATTTTAATCATGTGAGCATAAGCAAATTATAAACACATTACTAATCTAGCCATTACGATATTGGGGGTTGGCTTAGCCAACTACTCATCCAAGGTGTAGGCAACCATTAAGAAAATAACTTGAAATGAAAGGCAAGAAACTAACCACTCACAATGGCACAAGGTGGAGGCAAGCCTACCTTTGTTGTGCCAAAGAGGGTTGGAAGCAAGAGAGTGACTTTAGAAATGCTAGAAAGAGAAGGGAAAGGGTGAGTTTTCGTCACCCAATCAATGGATAAGTTCTTGAGGTGTTGTATGACCGAAAGTGGGCAGCATAACCCTTATACCTAGTAAGAACCTGCAAAAACCAGCAAGCTATTGCTTGCTGGAAATGCTACACAAAACACCACAAGTCAAGATTTTTTTTTGTTTTTATGCAGAAATTTTTCACATACAAGTATCCCAATAAAAGTAGATTTAATATGACCTATCTATGATTGTTAGCAAATTGAAATATGGAAAGAATGAGCAAATAAATCAGATCTGAAAAACAATGGAGTTTTAGGTAGGTTTTAAGAGTAGATTCTTCCTTGAGGCTAGCCCAATAAAACCCTAGAGGTAAATCTGCAAAAGTTATGAGAAAATATACAAAAATAGATAGAATGCGAGTAGATCTAGATGGTAAAACAAAATACTTTGAAATACCCAAATAAACATTTCACTAGATCTATGATAATACTACCACAAATCTATCCAAACAAAATACTTTGCTTGAAACTTCTACTCTAGATCTATAAACTTGAAGCAAGAATGAGAGAAGAATAGAACAAGATCACCTTAATAGTAGAAAGAAGCAACAAGAATACTCTTTGTTTCTTCAAATCCTCCAAAGCCTTTCTATTACTCAAGAGGAGAGTCTTGTAGCAACATGTTGCTCCAACACTCTCAAGAGCAAAATGGAAGGAAGCACAATGAACAAGAGAGAGAGAGATGAGGGGAAAATCCAGTAGCATAACAATAGCTCAAGATATGGTGGTTAAATGAGGGAGGAGAGGGTTCTATTTATACCTCAAGAGGCAAAACGACCCCTCCTGGATTGATGACAAATGTCACAACCCAAAGCAAGGTGAGGATCTCAAGGAGGTAGGGCGCAATTTTAGGGTTTAGACAAGGATGGATGAGTTGGATGTGAGGTGGAAGGGGTGGGACACACTTAGGAGGTGACGTGGGAGGCTAGGAAGGGTGCACCTCATGAAAGAGGGGCCCACCACCCATTACATTTCAAGTTGTAATGTTTTACCAAGCAAAGGGGGCGCAAATCCCCCTAGGGGCGTGAGGGTTAGAGTGAAAGAGTGGGTAAGGGGAGGTGGGTTGGGTAGGTTAGGAATCATCTCTCTTACCTTTTCCATCATTACTTTCATCCATTTAACTCAAAATTACAAAAATGACATTTTACCAATGTCATGACTTAGCAATTAAAATTGTTGTTTTGACTGACTGAGACTCCTGGTGGACAAACACCTAACAAAATTTGTCCAACTGAGTTGAAACTTGGTCCAAGAGTGTAGGGGGTGTCTTTCCATTTCTTTTGAGCACAAATACCCCTAGCAAAATCCCAAGGACCTAGTTTTTACAATATTAGCTCAAAAACAATTAATTAAATAAATAATTAAACTTCCAGCCTTAGGAAAATTTAATTAATTTAATTAATTAAAAAAAAAAAAAACTATCTAGACTCGACGGAATTCCACGAAACTTTCTAAGATGTCATACATGGTCATTTACATCATTCCTAAACAATAACTACCAGAAGATAACCCCATTAGAACGCCTTTCACCACTTTGGGGGAATTATTGTTAGTGGGAGGGAAAAACTCAAGGGAAATTAATAAGGCTGAAAAACCCAATTAATAACCTGAGGATAAAAACCCCTCAATGAAAGGAACTCTTCTAATGAAAGAAATCTCAAGGTCACTGACCT
This sequence comes from Picea engelmannii, assembly GCA_009831015.1. Taxonomy (NCBI): domain Eukaryota; kingdom Viridiplantae; phylum Streptophyta; class Pinopsida; order Pinales; family Pinaceae; genus Picea; species Picea engelmannii. The sequence goes on along the minus strand of ML789913.1, from coordinate 459,466 downwards.
AACTATGACCCATGTAGACCTATTACATTATTAACCCACACAGGGTGAGGAAATTATGTTTACAAAAATGTGTGTTGGAGGCATAATTTGCCCAGTAGAACCAAACTGTCTTCGACATATTAGCATATGTTGATGCATATCTTCATGGCACATGGAGTTGACCCCCTAGTTGAATAGGCAGTCAACAAACCCTAGAAGGAAAAAATGTTAGAAAGTAGGTAACCCTAGGCCCTAGCGATTTCTTTCTTCCTTAGATCAAACTTGGAATAAAATATATGAAGCTAATGAAGCAATGCTACTAGAGTGCTACAAAGGTAGGGCTCTAGTGTATTCTTCAAAAGAGATGCTTTATAGCAAAATCAAGTAGTAGGAAAATTATAAGAAAAAGGACAATAACATGTGATTTTCCCCTAGGGTTTCAAACTAGCAATTTCATAATCTTAGAAATGAACAAGCAAATTTACTGTAACCATTCAAATAAATGAAGAATTGCATATTTTAATTACTTCATCAAGAATAATCTAGCCACAAAATCCTAGTTGAAGACTTTCCACCATGAAAATGCCAAAATACACCAAAAATAGTCTCTCCAAGAAGTTGTGCACCACTTAATTTCAGCCAAGTACCCTTAAAGAGGGTCGAATTTTAGACCTCACACTTGTGTGAGTGAAAAATGATGAAAAAATGAGAGTTTTGACTCTTTGTTTTGTTAAATTTGGCAGCATCAACAGTCATTCTCCAATGAGAGGTCATATGGGCCACCCTGAGGCTAGCCAGGGAGATTTGGAGAATCAACCAGTCTTGTGAGGTATTGACAAAAGCCAGAGGGAACGAACAACCTCTGTGAGTCAAACCAAAAGTCAGGACGAACGAGATGTTATGTGAGTCTAATGCAAAAGTCAGGGGGAACGTATAACCTTTGTGAGCATAGAGAGTCTAGTGCAAAAGTCAGGGGGGACATACAACCTCTGTGAGCATAGATAGACTAGTGCAAAGGTCAAGGGGAACATACAACCTCTGTGAGCCTAGTCAAACCTTGTGAGCCATGACCAAAAGTCATGGTATCTAGCAAAAGTTAGGTTGAATGTAAAATTCCTATGAGCTAGAAACAAACGATATTCCTAATATTGCAAATGATGTAATTGTATTGATCTAGTG
>ML789913.1:442030-453367 GCA_009831015.1 Picea engelmannii | reverse complement strand
TGAGTCTAGTTCTATCTTAGAACTAAAGTGTAATGTTGAGTTGCAACTAAAGTCTTAAGTCTAGTTCTAAGTTTGAACTAAAGCATGTCAGTCTCAAGTCTAGTTCTAAGTTCAAACTAAAGTGTAATGTTGAGTTGTAACCAATCTCAAGTCTAGTTCTAAAGTTCGAACTAAAGTGTAATTCTGAGTTGTAACCATTCTCAAGTCTAGTTCTAAGTTCGAACTAAAGTATGAAGCTGAGTTATGACTAATGCATGCAATCAGGTTACTATTTCGAGCTTCTTCTCTTCCCCTCTTCAACCTATATAAGAAGAGGTCGAACCCTCTCCTCAACACAGTTTTGCAATACAGTTCTGCAACACAATTGTGAAACACAGTTTTCATATGCAGGTTGAGGGTGAAACAATAGAGGAGCACATCAGTGATAAAGAGGCAGCATATCAAAGGTGTATTTCAGCAAGGTCTTGTAAGTCTTTGTCAGGTCAGAGTCATCTTGGCAAGCTCTTTGAGAGAAGTACATTCATGGTGGATATTTGTAAGAGATCTTACATTATGAATGCAATAAAGGAATATTGTTTGTTTGGGTTTTTCTCCCTGTACAGGGTTTCCCCAGGGTATATGTGTTGTTGATACACATGTTTACTTATCTACATAATTATTGCTATTCGATTATGATTTGGAATTGTTGAAGTATATTAAGATGGAATCAAAGTATTGAAGAAAATAAAAGAATTAATCCGCATAAGAAATCAAGCTCATAATTTAACATATTTATACAAGACAAATGACCTTTAATTACAATTTAGGTCAAAAAAGGACGACATGGCCAGTTTACATCAAAAATCCAGTTTTACATAAAATTAACATTTAAAACCGTAATTTTGTCTTTTAGGGATGACGTCATGCCCCTCCTAGGGTGAAGTTAGGTCCCTTCATGGAACGCTAGGCCTCAAAAGGCCTTAGAAGCTGACGTGCCAACCCATCCATCCTCATGCCAAAACCCTAACTAGATGACGTCAAGGCTCAAAATGATGACGTTAGGGGCCTTCAAGGGCCAACGTCATGGTGGGAGGGCAAGACTCTCCTAGGTTCGGGCCTACCAAAGTGCCTCTGGTGGAACATAATCCCTTTTCTCTGGTGCAAGCCTCTGGTATCCCTTTGCCCCTAGCTGGGGTCACAACATCCATCTGGTGGGATTTTAGCCCCATGGAGGTCTGAACTAATAATCTCCCCATATGTACATGTCCGTCAGGCATGGTCCTATAGAAACAACAAGTATTCCCTCCATGGGCTCAGAATTCACAGGGATCATAGCAATGTCAATCACATCTAATAATCAAGTTACCCAAACATGTGCATCAAACCCCCCTTTACCCAGACAAATGCTCAAAGACGTTATCTTATTTAACAAACCAGGTTTGGAGAGGGTCTCAGGATGTCCTATTGGGCTAATCCTCCTCAGGTGTGGGGTGTTTCCTAGGTGAAGACAAATCTAGGTCATGTAAATGTATGAGATGGTGTAGGGAATGTTTGGGAAAGGGGTGCAGTGATGACAGGGAAATGTAGGTATTACCTGTGGGTGCCTCTGTAGAGGGTGAGTTGCACCTTGTCATGGATGCCATTGTTTCCTAGCCCATTCAATGCCTTTTACTCTTTTCCTTATTTCATTTTCTTTTCAAGAGGATAGTTGGAGGAGGCTATCCTGGCGTGGTGACCAGTGGTGATAGCGTTACCCGCAAGCATTTCACAGAAATGAGAAGGTTGGTTCATGATGAGACCCCCTTTCTCTTGGTTATGCCACTAAGAGACACTACCCTGGCTTGGTGACCAGATGAATAGTAGTGTCATACCGCTACATGCCCATGGACCTAATAGGTCAGCTCATGATGAGACGTCATATCCACCAACTAGGCCTTGAGTTTTATTTTATTTTATGGGTCCCCTTTTCTTGTTGAGAATCCTTTTATTGCTTTCTTGGGAATCCTTGGGCGAAGCATCTCAAGGTTTCATCTTGGCTTTTAACTTTTGCCAGCTACTTTTACCCTCTGGGCCTTTAGCCCCTTCTTCCCACAAGGAAAACTACAACCCTTACTAGCTTGGCAAACCCAATGCCTGAACCACTGTAGGGGATAGATTAGAGGGATAATGATGAAAAGTGGTAAGTATGGAAGGAATGGACGATGACCTTTCATAGACCCACCCAGTGGCAACTCATCCCTAAGGGAACCAACTTACTAGGGAACTTTGTCATCCCCCCCAGCCATGGACAAGCAAAGGGCATAATTTCCAAGAAAATGTCACGAAACAAAAGAGATTTCAATGCACATATTCAAATGTTTTGAGAATCAGAGTGACACATACCATGATACCCGGACTCATTACCTCATGGAGCAAGACCCACCACTACTTCAAAACCAGGCCGATGGGATGGATGTTGTTGTTGCTGATAGATGGAAGGCGCTGAAGAAAAGATGGGCCCTCCAAGGCCAAGCTCAAGTCAGATGGCTCTCGGTACTCCATGTCTAGGACCTGTGGGACTCGAGACATAATCTCCTTAGTTATCCCTAGGATAGGGGATAATAGGAACTATTAGGATTGTCACCATTGTCACCTAAGTAACCTATCATCTTCACTTTAGGTTGGCTCTCTTCCGGCTCAAGGGGGATATTCCTGGTAGGATTACTAAATCTAAGAAATGAGGCACAAGGTGATATGAGAGTAGCTTTAGTAAAACAATTTTTTTGTGTTTTTTCAAAGGGGTTTAATGAGTGATGGAAGGAAGTAGAGATTAGTGCCAATCCAACAAGGGAAATGGAGGTAGGGGGCTATCTAAGAGGACTTATTTTCTTATGTATTAGCAATGAAGATAAGGCTAGAAGAATCCATAATTTCCACTCTAATCTTGTTGGAATTAATGCATAAATTCTATAAGGAAGGGATCCAGAAGGATCCTCCAACTAGGCAGTGCAACTTTACCCTAGAAATTGAAGTAATGAGCTTGCTAGAATTCTTAGAAGATATATAAAGAAAACTATTACACATCAAAGACTAGGATAACAAAGGAGAGAAGTGGTGTTACCACACTAAACTCCTTCCAAGTTTTAGATTTTACCCTTCAATGGATCAAGTCGCTAGTCTTTCCTTTGTAGAAGAAACTACACCACTTCAAGCTTTAAGGACCAAAATATTCATGCACTCAACAAAGAAAGAACCCTTATACATCACATATGCTCCAAGAAATATGTGTTCATTAAGCTCCAAGGAGGGAAAACTCCAAAATTCCAACCATGAGTACAAATGAGGAAGGGTACTCTTTATATAGAGTCTAGCTCCACTTCCTTTACAATAAAATAATAATATCAAGGGTGAAAACCCTAGATCTAGCGTAGGGAGGGGTAAATAAAAATTTCCTCCAACTAACTAACCAACAATACATAAAATAATGAAGTGGTCAATGCCACATGTACAAGTCTCCAACAAACATAGGCCCAAGAGAGTGGGGCGTCTCTGTCAAAGAAGGCATAAGATCAATCAAAGGCTCAATGTCTAGCCTCCAAAGGCTTCCAAGTAAACCAATTCACAATCAACTCCTCAAAGTAGGCAATGAAAGCCTTAGATCTAGAGTTTGAAACCTTCTAAATCTCCTCTAAGGTGGATGTGTAGCTCTCCAAGGTGAAACGTCCTCCTCAAAGTGTGCAAGGATTAAGTAGAAGACCTCTTAAATGGCATGTGTGACCCTTTGAGTGAAATGACCCCCTAGGTGATGTCTAACAAATGTTACATCATTAAGCTATATCAGCTAGAAAATTCCCACAAAGGTAACATGAATCATTCCATCATAGAAACATCATAAGAGAAGGGGACATAACAAAATGCTAACCCATCTAATCATCAATTTCGTTCCCTATCACACATCCAACACATGAAGACCATGTAGAACATCCCCTCCTAATGACACCAACATCATACATCAACACACCAAGTCAGTAGGAAACATCATGAAACATTTACCTCCTAACACCATCATCTAACTCCTTGGGGGGCTAGAACCATCATCCATATCCAAGATAAGCATATATACCAAACCATTCCATAATGAGATTGTATGCTCCACAACCATCCACAAGTGCAACCAAGGGGTGATCAACAAGGCAATGCAAGTGAGAAGAACACCAAGTAGCAAGCACAATCATCCAACCAAGGAGAAGTGAGACTTCCCCAAACCAAAGATCTCCATCAAATTATCCAAGGCCATGAAGAAAAAGGGCTCCATGAAGATGAATCCCCCCAAGTCGGTCCAACATCTATAAGAAACCAATGCAAATCTCCACAAATGTGATGAAAATCACAATGTGGAACCTCATACAACATGAGGTGTAACAAATACCATTCAACGAAATTTGAGAGACCTATATCTGAGACTATTCCACACAAAAGACATATTATATGAGAGAGATCACTCTGTAGTAAATCCCTTGTATGAGAAAAAGGTGTACAATAGGCGTAGTAAATGGAGAGACCATAGCCCCATTCATGAGTTCATCCCATTGGAGACCGAAGCTAGGAAATTAGTAGTCCATTCACTTAATGGGAGTCTAGCTCTGCACTCCCACCCCTTTTCGGTGAATGAGAACTCGCAACAAATAACCATCATGGAGGAATTTTCACTTCACTAGTGGGTGCCCCAGTTTGTCTCTATGGTGGTTAAGGATGAGGTTATGCCCATGTCCATGGAGAGCTCATTAAAACTCCAAGCTAGAGTGGATTATTACATCGACCATGGTCCATCTACATGTGTTGTGAAGGAATCCAACACTGGTTCTTCCTTGAAAAAAGAATCAGTACTAGGACAACGAATGTGGGTGGTTGTTTTCTTGCACAGAAGTTGATGAAGAGACAAAAGAAGATTTATATGATGGTGATGGATTCGCCCTTGTTTCTTGATGTTTCTATATAAGTGAATTTGGCTAATGTTAATGTTGATGATTCTCTACACTTCCTTATGGTATTGTGATAATGCATGTGCAACTACTTCTATCCATACGTCCCAAGCCATAGCTTGACTCATTTGGAGGGTTGATCTTTGCAGCACATTCACCCATCTTCGTCTCACACCATGATATTTAGAGCTATTTGTAGACCTTATGGTGGAGAATGAATCACATAATGACTTGTCAAAAATTCACAAAGTTCTTGATATGTGTAATTTTTTCACTATTATCCATTCTTGTCTTAATATAGAAAACATAATGGCCCATTGGTATGGTTAAGATCCAACATAAGGAATTTTGTATAATTGTGTATGGACACAAGGTTGTAGCCTCTAGGATATGACATTAATTTGGTCTTTTCATGGGATTTTTTCGAGTTATTCTTGTTCATTTTTCTTTATATATATTTTTTCTATTTTAATAGTGAGTTTTTGGTTATGATATGCTTCCATGTGTTTGTCAACTATTTGTTTATCAAGTGCTCAAGTTATTCTTCATTGGGATTTTTGTTTTGGTTGCAGGAAGAGATTTTGTCAACATCGAGGAAAATTGCTTCTGAGCTTTTGTCGAGGGCAAATATTGAGATTCCAAAGAGGATGAATATCTTATAAATTATCTTGAATTTGACTATGCATAAGCATTCATTATGGCATGGAACATAGATCGATCTAATTCGAACCCTGAGACAAAAAATTGTGAATTAATTACACATCCATACATAACCATTGCCAACCAAGCTTATGAATAGCACAAGCAAACGTGCATGTGGAACTTATATGTATTATATGTTAGGTAGTGATCATATATCTTCACCTAAATGTTTGTTAGAATTTTATGTTTTTCAATTGAGTTGTTTCCCTTGTTTTATAACCTTTTTTTTTTTGTTTTTGCATCATAAACTCTGTGTAGTTATTATCATTGACTTTAAAATGTTGTTTAGTGCTACTCAAAAATTGGGTTCAATTTAATTCACTATATCATAGAAGTCCATTCCAAAGCTCAACAATATCAAGGTTCACATGTTGTTTAGTGCTACTCAAAAATTGGGTTCAATTTAATTCACTATATCATAGAAGTCCATTCCAAAGCTCAACAATATCAAGGTTCACATGTGTTCTTGAATTAGAAAATTTGAAGTTGCAAAAACTAGTTAACATATAAGAGATAAATCTAAACTTATTAATTGTTACAAATATAAGAGATCAAATAAGTTGTCAGTGTACGAGCGGTTGAGGCAGCATTGAAAATCCTGTTGCATTCCTTGTTAATGGAAGAATATTTGATGCATAGTCGAATAATAGTGAATGGACATTTTAATAAGATAGTATCTCAATCTCCTTTTAAGGTGTTCAAAGGTGTAGCTGACATTTTAAATGAGCTATTCTTTTGAAATTCCTTAGGAGAGTGATTGTGCATTGCAAACATAAAAATTATAATGATATGTAGTCTTTTAATTAATTAGACATAGTACTAGGAGATTATATCTTATCAATCCCATACCATTGGATTCAACATTAAATGAGAGGAAATGTTATAGTTCAATCATCTAGTCCATTTTCATGATAGATATAGATCGAATTGAGAATACTATATAGCTCACATAGTCATTAGGATAAGATACTATCTAAGGTGTTGTATTGTACCTTCCAAAATATGTGTTTTTGTTGAAGTCTCGAAGGGTCTCCTTGTATTTATGGCTTTCATGTTTAATCAAGTCTGCCATGGTCCATTAAAGTCTCAAGTCCTCCCCTTTCCCTAGTCATACTTGGTCCAAGTAAATAGGTTCCCTTACCTTGTGCAAATGTTCCTTTGAAGATATAGAGTTTTTGGTTTTTAATTTTGTTGCATTTGGTCTAGTGTTATGAAGTTTGGATTTGGTTGGTGTTCAGTTGGTTGCTTCAACATAATAAGAAGTGCCTATTTGTATGTTCTTTATGGTTTTAAATGTAATAGTCAAAGAGAAAGAAGATTATACGAGTCAAACATATTTGAAGAAACCCATTGGAACGAGTGGTTAGCATTGGTGTTGGAGTTGGCCTTTTAGACTTAACTCACTTGTACAACCTTGATAATACTTGCTTCATGTGTAAAGCTCATATTATGGGAGAAGGCATAATGGAGTGCAGAACCTTGATAATACTTGCTTCATGTGTAAAGCTCATATTATGGGAGAAGGCATAATGGAGTGCAGGCATATTATTTTTGTTGCCTACATTTTCAAGTAATAATGAAAGTAACTATGGTTAGCATGAAGGAGGTAAAGCATTTTGATTAGATAGGTTGAGAGATCAAATCCTTTTTAATGATTTTAGGAGTTTAATTATGGAAAGTGGCTATACTTGAACAAAAACATCATAATTTTAATACATTTTGGATTTCATATATTATGAGGGTGCTTTTTTATGAAGCCATGTTCTCACGACGTGACAAGGTATCGAGGAAAGTTTTTATGCCTTGCCATGATATTTAAAAGAGATCGTCATAGTATCACATAGAAAAGAATCTAACCATATCATAAAATAGAAAGGAGTCATATATAGAAAGAAGAAAAAACTTATAACATGATGGAAGATGTGGTGGGTTATCATGTGATATTCTTATGCCCTGTGATAACCCTTTAAAAAAGAAAAGAGTAATGACCATTATATTAAAAGAAATAAGTCTAACATTATATTAAGAAAGAAAAATGAAGTTGTCATGAGGTAAAAAAGAGAGAAGTAATCATATCTACATGAGGGAATTGAACAAGTGATATCGTTGGTGAATGTGATTGGAGCAAGAACATGTTTCCAATAATTGGAGACATGGAAATAATAACTAAATTTTGTTGACTTTTGTGTGAATCAACTTTTCCAATAATTGGAGACATGGAAATAATAACTAAATTTTGTTGACTTTTGTGTGAATCAACTTATAGGGACGTRTATATTACTAACATAAAATGATTTATTCTTCATGCCAAGAAGATGATTTTTCTTGTTAATATGTTTATTTTCATTGAATATGTYTAGATAATGTATCATAGATGATATTGTGKATTCCACTAGTTGATATAATGGCATCCCATTTGGAATAAAAGTAATGTCGAAAAATGCATGTTTGAGGTCAACATTAAATTTATGTGTGTTATTAGAGAACATTGAGAGTTKYCATCCATAGGGGATCTTGTATATTTGGGTARATCATTCATAGAAAGTTTCTCTTACTATGACTCTAATGYAATAGAGTTTTGAGCATCGTGGAGATGAATGAAAGTGACTCAAGAGTTGTCTACATAGGGTAGTCACTAAGCAGTTGAAAACTTTGGCGACCCAATGCAACAATATTTAAATTGCAATGAGAAAACATTTGATAGTGATGTGAGGCTCAAAAACTCCAATACAAAATCATTGCCTAATAATGGAGTATTTTCCCATTCCATTATAATTTTATGTATGTGTTTTGATGAAGTGAATGGCCCACCAACTAAAAACACAGTCAATGGCGTTCAAACTTTCTCTTTTTGTAGGCTGCCCCATATTCAAGAAAAAATTGTTAAAGATGTTGAGGAGAGACCACATTTTCATGGATAGATTCTCTACATTGCAAAACCAACTGAGGATTCTTAAGGGAAACCAATTTATTTGTTTGAAACTTTGAAGTTGGCTTTGACTGGAGAACCTTATGTTAACAAACTAAACTTTATGAAAAATTGTGCATGGCGAGAGTGCTATGGTAGGGTATTATTGTGGGGTAAAGAACATTGAGAGCTACCATCCATAGGAAATCTTGTATATTTGTGTAGATCATTCATGGAAAGTTTATCTTACTATAACTCTAATGCAATAAAGTTTCGAGCGTTGTGGAGATGTATGAAGGTGACTCAAGAGTTGTCTACGTGGGTTAGTCATTAAGTAGTTGAAAACTTTGGAGATTCAATGTAGTGATATTCAAATTGCAATGAGAAAGCATTAGAGAGGAACATGAGGCTCAAAAAGTTCAATACATAAATAAATGCCTAATAATGGTGTATTGTCCCATTCCATTATAATTTTAAGAATGCATTTTGATGAAGTGAATAGCCCACCAAGCAAAAACACATTCAATTGTGTTTGAACTTTCTCCATTTGTAGGCATCCCATATTCAAGACTAATTTGTTGAAGACAATTGAGGAGAGAATAATTTTTCATAGATGAATTCTCTACGTTGCATAACCAATCGAGGATTATGTTAGCGTCGTCATTTTTTCAGTTAGAGTCGGTCTTAGTCCAGTCAGAGTCTATGTGTCAAAGCGTGTGAGGTCAAGTATCGAACAACGAATGGGTCGAAGTCGGCAAGTGACCGGTTGGCCCTTGGAGTCGGGAAGGGATGTCAGAACCAAAACATGTGTAAGGGGTAAAGGTTTTTTCCCAAAGAGTCGGGTCTTGCCAGAAGAGAAGGTCTTACGTGCCTAAGGTCGAGGAAAGTTGGTAAATGGAAGTTGCATCGGCAGACGAAGTGACCATCATCAGCTCATTATGAAGTCAGAAAGAATGAAAAATAATGACGCTTGTATCACATATGTTATGTAGCTCTTATCAGTTTTACTTCGCACACTCCAAAGTGTACTCGTCGCATGGATGTATTGCGAAAATATTCAAGCTTGCTTCGAAACCTCTAGTCACCATGGATTCAATGTCCCCTAGCACGTTTTCATCTCTCGCCCGCTCGATTATAAATTCTGAGCGCTCTGCATGTATTATGTTCTCCATTCAAATTTATGCATTACTTATAATCTTTCTCACAAGCCCAGGTCAATTGAGATTACCGCCTTTGGCCCGTGCCAAATCCACCGCGCGCAGAACAAATACACGTTCCACCATGACAACATCCTAGAACATAAGGAAGGGTGCGCGAAGTGGCAGGAATGTTGGTCCCGAGCCTCAAAGCTTGACGTTGGTCAACGAAGATCTGGAGGTCATGGCATCTTTTGAATAGGTCGGATGCATGACCTTTTGCAGAAAAATCCGAGGATTCAACATGAAACTAGCGGAACAGTTCACACTCAGGTTCGACGGATCCCGTGCGGTGATTGCAGGTGTCTCTTTCTAGGTGACAAAGGAAAATTTGTCAGCCGCAACAGAGATACCTCCACGCGGTAAAAGGTGGTTTAAAGGCATGCCTTTGGACGCGCTGTGCTACGAAGACTTCACCAAGCGAGACTGTTTAGGTGGGAAAGTCGAAACGGGCGTTCCAAGTAAATATTTGCAAGAGCCCTTTCGGAAACTCCTGGGAGTAATTAGGAAATATTTCACCTGTGAGGGAAGGTTTGACAGAATCCATTTGCATCACACTAGATTGTTAATGCATTTCACAGGAAGGAAACTGTTAAATCTTCCCTTCTTGCACCAAAGCCTTCGAGAAATGGAAGACAGCGCTCGGGCTAAAGTAGACCAGCCAAAGAGGAAACTATATCATGTCTCGCTGATTAAATTGATGGTAGTGGAGGAGTTAAGGCGATTGGGAAACAACTGGGATTTGTTTCTACTTACAGCGGGCATCTCCAAGGATACAAAAGGACATTTCCCTCTACTTGCGGAAAGGGTAACATCACACCATGCAGAGGCTGAAGAAGGAAGGGTTGTGGAGGAAGGAAATACGTTGGAAGCCTTGTCCCCCCAACAGTCGATACCCCGGAGAAGGGGCATGCCAAGGAAGAACAAGGAATTGTTGTTTTCAGATTTCTGTGGTGAGTAGTTTCGAGATTAATTGTCGGATAATCCACAGTTGGTGTCATTTTTGTCATCGACGTTTCGAATCTGAATCGGGATTCATCATCAGGACTAATCGTCAGTTACAAAGCTTGCTGATCTTCGTCAATTAATAGTAGATGCAGGACAATTTTGAGATTTGTAATTAGGTCGGCTAGTTGTAATGTCAAATTTTTAAAACTAAAAATTCAATTTTAGCGTTTAGTAAATGAGTTAATTAGGTTATTAATAATACTTGGTTGAATTATTAATAGTACCAGGGTTTCATGTTTTGATTATAAGTTTAGTTTGATTTAGTTTTAAGAATTAATTTTAGTGAATAATTTTAATAGTACTAGGTTTTTTATTTAGATTTAGTGATAATAGTGATTAGATTGAATTAATAATAGTACTAGGTTATTTATTTAGATTTAGTAATAATACTAGGTTTAATATGAGTGATTATAAGTTTAGTGATTAATTTTTAATAGTACTAGGTTTTTGATTGAATTAATAATAGTACTAGGTTATTTATTTTAGATTTAGTAATAATACTAGGTTTGAATTCAAACCTAGTATTATTACTAAATCTAAAATAAATAACCTAGTACTATTATTAATTCAATCAAAAACCTAG